>JAJEJO010002233.1:4256-16395 GCA_020662805.1 Glaucomys volans | reverse complement strand
CACTCCTGACAATTAGCAAGTGAAGTCATTTTGACTATTCACAGAAATATACTTTTAAATATCAATAAGTGTCAAAGATATCACTATTTTTATCACTAATCAATTATATTAATTTTCCTTAGTTTAAAAAAAAATTGAATTCAAAGTTGGCCTCAGCAACTTGGCGAGGCCCTAAGCAACTTAGTGAGACCATCTCAAAATCAAAAATAAATCAGGGCAGGGGCTGTGGCTCAGTAATTAAATGCACCTGGGTTCAATCCCTGATTTTTTTTTTTTTTTTTTTTTTTTAAAGTATTGACCTCAACTTCACTAGTTAGCAGGAAACGGCAAAGTAAGTACAACAAACTCAAGAAGGGACAAAAATTTTAAAGTAACAACCAAATAAACCATTGGAAAGGATAGCAAACACCAGAAACATCAGTAAACTACCAGTTTATATTATAAAGTGGTATCGCAACTTTAGCTAATCAGGTGGAAGGCTGTACATATAACCCTGAAAAACAGCCTGCAAACCTGTTTGCCCATGACCACAGTAGGAAATACAGTTCACATCTTAATCCAGTATAAACACCCCTGAAAACAAAAGTTCTACAAAACACTATTATTTCTGCAGTACTGGGAACTGAACCCAGGACTTTACACTTGGGGGCAAGTGTTCTTCAGCTGAGCTACATCCTGAGGTGCCTTTACCGGGGCTTACAAAACTGCCCAGGTTGGCTTCTAACATGCAATCTTCCTGCCTCAGCCTCCCAAATAGTTGGGATCACAGAGGTGAGCCCCCCCACCCAACCAGAACGCTACTCTTACTACACGCTGTGTGCTTTCTTTCTTTTTTTTTTTTTTCTTTTCTTGGTACTGGGGATTGAACCCAGGGGTACTTTACACTGGGCTACACACCCAGTTCTTTAATTTTTATTTTGAGACAGGGTTTAAGGTGATTAGGGCGTTGTTAGGTTGCTGTAGCTGGCCTTGAATCTGTGATCCTCCTGCCTCAGGCTCCTGAGTTGCTGGAATTACAGGCACATGACGCCACGCCTGGCTTACTATATGCCTTAAAATAATCTCCTCTCCTAGTCTACTCCTCCACTATTTTTTAAAAAGCTGGTTGCAGCCCACAGTTTGGAAAAATACCTCCAGAGAAACTATCCTTATGCCTGCATATGCAGAACATTTGATATTTATAAAACCAAAGAAAAAATCAAGTTGAAAACAATCAAAATGTCCATCAGCAAGAAAATGGTTAAAATGTGGCACATTAATTTGACAGAATTCTACTGAGCAGTCCTGAGGGATTTAGTGCTACTTTTTTTTAATTTTTTGTAGTTGTACATAGATGCCTTTATTTAATTTGTTATGGGATACTGAGGATCAAATCCAGGGCCTCACACCTGCTAGGCAAGCGCTCTCCACTGAGCCAGCCCCAGCGCCGGTACTACTTATGTTAACATGGATCAATCCTAAAAACTTTGAAACAAAAGGTTAAGCAATTTAAAACCACGGAAACGATTTTTCTACTGCTTGTGGATGGATACATATATGAACTGGCTAGTAACATCACCACTAGAATATAATCTTAAAGGCAGGGAGTTTTGTGTTTGTTTATATTAAGAAGTGGCTATCATATAGGAAATTACTTAAATAAACACTGAAAGAATCAATAGGTTTTGTTTTTGTTTTTGTGGTGCTAGGGATTGAACCCAGGGACACTCGACCACTGAGCCACATCCCCAGCCCTATTTTGTATTTTATTTAGAGACAGGGTCTCACTGAGTTGCTTAGGGCCTTGCCTTTGCTGAGGCTGGCTTTGAACTCGTGATCCTTCTGCCTCAGCCTCCCGAGCCGCTGATTACAGGCGTGCACCACCACGCCCGGCTGAATCAGTTTTGAAGTGCTAGTCCAAATAATTACACAGAAATGGTGCCTTTTACATTATTTACAAACATTAGAAATGTGTTTTGACTTCTGTGTAAGGAAATAGAGAACTATAGTAAGAAACCCCAGAACAGTGGTCCTCAAACTTTAGAGTGCATCAGGATCACTGGAGGGCTGACGCTGATTAAAACAGATAGAGGATGGAGTCTGAGAATCTGCATTTCTAACAATTCTCAGGTGATGTTTATTTTGCTGTTCTGGGAACCACACTTTTTTTAAGTGCTGGGAACGGAACCCAGGGCCTTGGCCATGCTAAGCAAGCAAGCGTTCTACCACTGACTACACCCCCAACCCTGGGCACCACACTTTGAACCAACTGCCTATGACATAGGAAGTTTATTCCCACTTGAGATCCAGATGTGTAAAAAGCCAAATATACATTAGCTGAAATTCCAGAATTTCCTTTAAGCCTTTCTATTTGAAATGATGTTGAGACAGATTCAGAATTTCAGGCCCCACACAGAACTACTAATTGGATCTGGTTTCTCAAAATCTTCAGGTGATTCATGCACTCACTAAAGTTTGAGAAGCTGCCTTAAAAACAATCCTTCCTAAGACTGAAGGAGACAGGCTGCAAAGTCATCCTTTAAGCATTCTCCAAATGCAACCCAAAATTTATACAACCCAGGAGCAGCTTTAGCAAACTGTATTTCCCTCCTTCTCCCCAGATAATTCTGATGTGCAGCCAAATTTGAAAACTGCTTCTTTAAAGAAATTGGATATTCCCCATACCAAGCAGAAAGCAGGGCTTTCGTGGAAACTCAAGCAAGGGAAGGAAAAGGTTGCCTGAGGAGGCATCATTAGAATAAGACTGATATAAAAGGAAGTTGAAATTTAATCAGACATTAGGAAGCCTACAAAAAGAAAGGAAGGAATGTGGTCTGCATGAAAAGAAAACCAAAGAGCAACGAGTTGTCAAAACTGAATTTCCAGCATAGTCTTGGTTGAGGGAGTGAAACAGCCTGAATGGCAAGGACTCTGGCCCGCCTAACAGGCGATCATCTTGGTAGAGGAATTATATTGCTACGCACAGATGCTGTAATTTAAAGGACCTAGCAGTTGGGGGCAAAACTCTCTGCAGTTTTGTATTCTGTAACAGAAAAGTCTTCACTGGGATGCCCTCTTCTGAACTCGAGATGAACCAGTTGGCAGGGCTCATCGTGTGTAACTGCTGCAGGGAGTTTTCTACATGCCTGTTTCTAAAATATGCAATGTAGTCACAATCTATTTGTTTAATTAATTTCTCAATTTTTAAAACTAAAAAACTCTGTGTGTGTAAGTTCATATATATAGATACATGTATATTCTGTACCAGGAATTGAACCCAAGGGTTTTTAACCACTGAGACACATCGCCCCAGCCCTTTTTATTTATTTTGAAACAGGGTCTCACTAAATTGCTTAGGACATTGCTAAGTTGCTACGGCTGGCCTCAAATTTGTGATCTATCCGCCTCAACCTCCCAAGCCACTGAGATTACAGAGTGTGCCACCACACCCAGCCTGTCTATACATTTTATTTTAATTATTTATTTATTTTTTGGAACCAGGGATTAAACTCAGGGACACTCGGCCACTAAGCCACATCCCCAGCCCTATATTGTATTTTATTTAGAGACAGGGTCTCACTGAGTTGCTTAGGGCCTTGCTAAGTTGCTGAGGCTGGCTTTGAACTCGTGATCCTCCTGCCTCAGCCTCCCAAGTCGCTTGGATTACAGGCGTGCGCCACCACGCCCGGCTTCTATACATTTTAAATAGGTATTTCCTTACTGTGCTAAAGTTTTGAGAAACTTGAGGCATTTTTCAAAGCCCCATTCAAATGTCACCTCCACTGAGGCAAGAGCATCAAAAGTTGGAGGCCAGCCTGAGCAACTGGTGAGACCCAGTCTAAAAAGAAAAAATGGCTGGGCATGGTGGTGCAGGCCTGTAATCCCAGCAGCTCAGGAGGCTGAGGCAGGAGGATTGCGAGTTCAAAGCCAGCCTCAGCAAAAGCAAGGTGCTAAGCAACTTAGTGAGACCTTGTCTCTAAATCAAATACAAAAAATAGGGTTGGGGATGTGGCTCAGTGGTCAAGTGCCCCTGAGAGAGAGGGAGGGAGGGAGGGAGACAGGGAGACAGGGAGGGAGGGAGGGGGGTGGACAAGGGAGGGAAGGAGGGGAGGGAAGAAAGGAAAGAAAGGGAAGGAAAGGGAGGGAGGGAGGCAGAAAGAGGGACTGGGAATGTAGTTCAGTGGTAGAGCTTCCCTGAGTTCAAGTTCCAGTACCAAAAAAAAAAAAACATGTCACCTCCATGGTCTGAGGCTATTGCACGCCTGCTGGCATGGTGCTTCTGTGACCAGAGCGTGCAGCCCTCCACCATATTACAACTGCTCCATGTACCCCCGGCTCATCTGTTAACTTCTTCAGAACAAAGACTGTCACTTTAGTACTGCGGAACTAAAAATAGGTTTTGAACTAATGGCACCCATGAACAAAATGCTTGCAGAGGGTGGAGATCTACGAGTGAAGTCACGCCAGGATTAACTGCCAGAAATCACTGATGATTTTTCAGAGTCAACACCTAAATTTTTATTTTTAATTCTGAAAGGAATATTTTTACTTCTATACTTCATAAGACAATTCTAAATACAATGTGTATTTCTAAAGGGGAAATAATATGCTCCCCTCTAACTGGTATTTAAAGAAAGGGGGACAGTTCAGCATTGGAATAGGGATGAGGGAATTTCACTTACAGCATAAATTAATAAAATGTAATTCTCTAACCTACTGTTACACATACATAAGCCATGACTGGCATAGAAAAATAAATAATCTGGACGAATTTAATAGTCACCTTTTAAATATTACAAACCAGTCAAGCAAGATGGTGCAGGCCTGTGATGCTAGACACTCAGAAGTTAAGGCACACGGATCAAAAATTCAAGGCCAAGCTGGGCCTGGGGGCGCACGCCTATAATCCCAGCAACTCAGGAGGCTGAGGCAGGAGGATCGCGAGTTCAAAGCCAGCCTCAGCAACTTAGCGAGGCCCTAAGCAACTCAGTGAGACCCTGTCTCTAAATAAAATATTAAAAAGGGCTGGGGATGTGGCTCAGTGGTTGAGTGCCCCTGGGTTCAACCTCCAGTACCAAAACAATAACAACAACAACAAAAAAAAAAAAAAATCACAAAATTTGTTCTAAAGTTCCTTGTTTTTATTTCAGATACTTGGTTTTTCTTCAATAAATAGAGATAACAGGAAGTATCATGTTATAGCCTGAATAGAGAATAAAATTAAGAATTCTCTTTTAACAAAAATAAGCAAACCTTGAAAACAATGGGCATGTCCTTCTTAAGCTTCCCACTACTCACTCATGACCGTCCCCTTCACACACCCCTCTCGTCCCACATGCCAGTTCTTCCCAACCAGCTGCCCTCACTTTCCCCCAGTTATCAGTTGACTCAAAACCATCACAATATCAATGATTTCTAAGTGCATTTCTCTATCCAGACCTCTCTCTTCTAAATTTCAAATACACATTTCTAACTGCCTATTCTGTAACTATCCCCAGATAAACTTCACCTTATAAGAAATAAAAAAGAAATGAGTTATAAAGGTTTAGTTCAAAGCAAAGTTTAAAAACTCCTAAAAATGATTTGCAATGACAAAGAATACAGTCTATAATGAGGATATAAAAGTAATGAACCTCCCTATAAAACATATGTGATTGTATCAGCCCCTCACTTTAAGCATTTCAGTGACTCAAATAACTGCAGAACTGTATCTCTAAAGTACTTAGAGAAGTGTCAACCTAGAATTCAATATCCAGCAAAAATACCCTTCAACAATTAAGGCAAAATGAAGACAATTCAGACGAAGAAAACCTAAGAGAATTTACCCTAAAAAAGCAAATAGTAAAATGGTATAAGGTCTTTAGGATGAAGGCAAATGCAACCAGAGGGAAAACTGAAATTTCAAGAATGAAGACAGAGGGCTGGGGCTGCAGCTCAGAGGCACAGCGCTTGCTAGCCTGTGTGAGGCACTGGGTGGATCCTCAGCACCACAGAAAAGGAAACAAAATAAAGGCATTCTGTCCATCTACAACTACCAAAAAAATTTTTTTTTAATTTTAGAAGGGGCTGGGGATATAGCTCAGCGGGTAGAGTGCCTGGCCCCAAGCACAAAGCCCTGGGTTCAAGCCTCAGCACCACAAAAGAAAAAAAAAAAAAAAATTTTAGAAAGAAGAAAAGAAATGGTAAATAGATGAGCTGGGTAAACTACAAAGCAAAACAGGAGCCGGATGCAGTGATGTACACCTGCAATCCCAGTGATTCAAGGAAGCTGAGGCAAAAGAATCGCAAGTTCAAGGCCAGCCTCAACCATTTAGCAAGCTCCTAAGCAGCTTAGCAAGACCCCATCTCAAAATAAAAAAAAAAAAAAAAATGGCTGAGGATGTGGCTCAATGCCCCTACTTTCAAACCCCAGAACAAAAAAAAGCAAGAAAGGAAAAAAGACTATTTCTCCTCTTAAACTTTTTTAAATATGTATAATGGTTGAAAGCAAAAACTATAACACTGATTACAGGGTTCTCATGTAGATAGATAGATAGATAGATAGATTATACCATAGAGGTAGATAAAAGTGTCCTATGTGGTTGTGATGTTTTTATATTTTATTTAAAGTGGTAAAATGCTAATTCTAAGTAATGAGGTAGGTATTTTGAAATTCCTAGAGCAATCACTAAAAAAAGCAGAGATATTAAAGCCAATAAATTAAAATTGAACATGAAAAATTATTCAATTAGTCCAAAAATAGACATGAAAGGGAAATGGGGGTGAGGGAATATAAAAGAAAACAAGTAACAAAATAGCAAACCTATACCCAACCATATCCATTATATTAAGTGTAAATGGTCCACATACTCCAACTCAAAGAGATATGAAAAAATGAGCCAGGCGCAGTGGCCCAGCACTTGGGAGGCTGAGGCAGGAGGATCACGAGTTCAAAGCCAGCCTCAGCAACTTAGCGAGGCCCTAAGCAACTCAGTGAGACCCTGTCTCTAAAAATACAAAATAGGGCTGGGGATGTGGCTCAGTGGTGGAGTGCCCCTGGGTTCAATCCCTAGTACCAAAAAAAAAAAAAAAAAAGAAGAAGAGAGAGATGAAAAAATGAAAGAATGGCATTATTTTTTTTTTTTTTTTGGTAGTATGGGAGATTGAACCCAGGGGCACTCTGTCACTGAGCTACATCCACAGCCTTTCTTTAGATTTTGAGACAAGGTCTTGCTAAACTGCCCAGGCTGGCCTCAAATTTGGAATCCTCCTGCCTCTGCCTCTCCAGTCACTGGGATTACAGGAAGAGTGGGTTATAGAGCAAGGAATATTACCAGGGCCAGAGGTCGTTTCACAATGATAAAGGAATTAAATAACCATGAGGACGAAACAACTACAATGTGCATACACCTAGAACAGAGCATCAAAATATACATAGCATAAACCTATGAAAACGCAAGGAGAAAGAGAACAAAACCCTAAGGGTAGTTGCAGACTTCGACACCTCTCCCTGCAAACAACAGAACAAGCAGACTACAAATCAGTCCAGAGTCAGAAACCTTAACAACACTATCAGCCAACTCAGTCTCAATGATATTCATGGAACCTTGTCAACAGCAACAGCACACACCTTTTTTCCCATTGCAAATGGAAATGGAACATTCCCCCAAACAATATTTCAGGCCAAAAAGCAAATTTCAGTTTCTTTTTTTAATTAAATCATACTAAGTTCTCTGACCATAATGGAATTAAATTATTCTGTTAAACTATTAACAGAAGGACATCTGGAAAATCCAAAATGTTTGAAAGTTATGCCACTTGAAAAATCCATGGCTTGCTGGGCACGGTGGCATATGCCTGTAATCCCAGCATCTTGGGAAGCTGAAGCAGGAGGCTCTAGAGTTCAAAGCCAGCCTCAGCAAAAGTGAGACCCTAAGCAACTCAGTGAGACCCTGTCTCTACATAAAATACAAAATAGGGCTGGGGATGTGATTCAGTAGTCGAGTGCCCCTGAGTTCAATCCCTGGTACCTGCCCCCCAGAAAAATCCACGTTCAACCCCAGCATAGCGGAGCACACCTATAACTCCAGCAATTCAGAAGGCTGGGGCAGGAAGATCACATATCCAAGGCCAGACGAGCATTTAGTGAGATATATCAGAAGTTGCAAACTACAACCAAAAACTGTGAGGGACTTTTATAGTAATTAATGCTTACATTAGAAAAGAAAGGTCTTGGCCAGGCGCGGTGGCGCACGCCTGTAATCCCAGCACTTGGGAGGCTGAGGCAGGAGGTTCGCGAGTTCAAAGCCAGCCTTAGCAACTTGGCCAGGCCCTAGGCAACTCAGTGAGACCCTGTCTCTAAATAAAATACAAAATAGGGCTGGGGATGTGGCTCAGTGGACAAGTGCCCCTGTGTTCAATCCCCAGTACCAAAAAAAAAAAAGAAAAAAGAAAAGAAAAGAAAGGTCTTAAATCAATACTCTTTCAGAAAAACTGCTTTCAGAAACTAGAAATAAAAAAAAATTAAACCCAAAGCAAGTGGAAGGACAACAATAAAGAGCAGAAATCAATGAAATAGAAAAAACTATAGACAGTTGGGAATGGTAGTTCACATCTATGATCCTAGTGACTCAAGAGGCTGAGGCAGAAGGATCTCAAGTTCAAGGCCAGCCTCAGCAACTCAGCCATTCAATAAACTTAGCAAGATCATATCTCAAAAAATTAAAAGGGCTGGAGCTGGGGATGTGGCTCAGTGGTAGAGCGCTTCCCTAGCAAGTGTGAGGTGCTAGGTTCGATTCTCAGCACCACATAAAAATGGATAAATAAAATAAAGGTATTGTGTCGATCTACAATTAAAATATATATATATATTTTTTTTTTTTTTTAAAGGGTTGGGGATGTGACTTAGTGGTTGAGCTCCTTTGAGTTCAATCCCTGGAACCAAAAATACATATAAAAATAAATAAATAAATCATTGAAACCAAAACTGCTTCTTTTGAGATCAACTAAATTGATAAGCCTCTGACAGTTTGGCTAAAGAGAGAGAACACAAATTTCAATGACAGAGTACATTATTATAGACTACATAAATATTAAAAGAACAACAAGGGATTATTATGAACTTTATGTTCATAAATTGAACCTCTAGAATAAAAGGAATTAATTCCATAAGAGAGAAAAACAAAGGCCATTCTAAAGGAATTTATAACTGCAATAAACTATCAGAGAAACTGAATTCACAGTGAGAAAATTTTCCTTCCAGCAAAGAAAACTCCAAGCCCAGATGGCTTCACTGGTATATCCTACCAAACCATTAAAGAATGAATCATTCCAATTCTACACAATCACCTGCAGAAACAGAAAAAGCAGCAAACTTTCCAACTCATCGTGATGCCAGCAGTGCTCTCATACCAAAATCAGACGAAGACATTACAAGGAAACTAGGGACCAATGTCTTTCATAAACACAAACACAAAAATACCATGTGTGAGAATTCAATAATATATTAAAAGGATAATACATCACAACCAAGTGGGAATTTAACTTGTGGAATACAAAGCTGGTTCAACATTTAAAAACAAAAACGATCTATATATTTGCTAAATCAACAGACTAACAATAACAACAAAAAACCACATGAACATTTCGACAGCTGCCACAAAAAGCACTTTGGTGCACACCTGTAATCCAAGTGACTCGGGAGGCTGAGTCAGGAGGATCGCGAGTTCAAAGCCAGCCTCAGCAACTTAGCGAGGCCCTAAGCAACTCAGTGAGACCCTGTCTCTAAATAAAATACAAAATAGGGCTGGGGATGTGGCTCAGTGGCCGAGTGTCCCTGAGTTCAAACCCTAGTACCAAAATAAAAAAAAATTTAAAAAAAAAAAGGCATTTAACAAAATTCAGCACCTATTACTGTTAAAACTCTCAGTAAAACAGAAAATGACTGAACAGGAACTTTCTTCAGTCTAAAAAGTAGCAGCTAAATAACATGTAATATGAAAGACTTAATGCTATAAGCCAAACACCAAGAACAAAACAAAGACATCCACCTCACCACTAGGATTTAACATCATATTGAAAGTCCTAGGCAGAGCAATAAAGGGGGGTGATCCATATTAGACAGGGAGAAATAAAATGATCTCTATCTGCCACACAAGATGATTTACCTATGCAGAAAAATCCTAAGCAATCTACAAAAACACAAAGCTACAAACTTGTGAGTTTGTCAAGTTGACAAATTCAACATATGAAAAAATCAATGACATTTCCAGTATTAATAACAAATAACTGGAAATTCAAATTTTAAAAAGAAGTACAGTCAGCTGGGTGCGGTGGCGCACGCCTGTAATCCAAGCGACTTGGGAGGCTGAGTCAGGAGGATCGAAAGTTCAAAGCCAGCCTCAGCAACTTAGCGAGGCTCTAAGCAACTCAGTGAGACCCTGTCTCTAAATAAAAATACAAAATAGGGCTGGGGATGTGGCTCAGTGGCCGAGTGTCCCTGAGTTCAATCCCTGGTTCAAAAAATAAAATCAAATAAAAAAATAAAAAGAAAAAGAAGTACAGTGGTAGGGGGTGTACACTCAGTGGTGAAGGGCTTGCCTGCCATGTCCAAGAACCTGGACTTGACCCCCAGAACCACATGCAAAAAAACAGAGTACCAATTATAATAGCACCAAAAAGCACAAAATACATAGGTATCAATGCAACAATACATGAAGGACCAGTATGCTGGAAACTAAAAAACTGATGAAAAAGGGATTGCAAGATTCAATATTATTAAGATGTCAATTTTCCCCAAAATGATCTAGAGATTCAACACAATCCCAATCAAAAATCCCAGTAGGAAACTGGGCACAGTGGTTCACACCTGTAACCCCAAGAGGATTCCAGGTTTGAGGCCAGCCTCGATAACTTATTGAGACCCTGTGTCAAAATAAAAACTAAAAAGAAAAAAAAATGAGTAGAATAATTTGTAGCTATGGATAAACTAATTTAAAAACATAAATGGAAAGTCACAAGAAGTAGAATAGCCAAATTGAATAATAAAGAAGTTGGACATATCCACCTTATTTCTAAAATTTAACTAGAAAACAGTAATCAAGATTACTGCAGCTAAAGAATAGAGAGAGGGCTGGGCATGGTGGTACATGCTTGTAATCCCAGCTACCCAGAGGAGGCTGAGGCAGGAGGACTGCCAGACCAAGGCCAGCCTCAGCGACATACAGACACCAAGTCTCTAGAACAGAGTCTGTGTGTTGACATAGATGCAGTGGAAAAGGAAATGCTATGGAGGATTCATTTCAATAGTTTCAGGGGCCGAGTATGTAGTCAGTGGTAGAGCGCATGCCTAGCATGCACAAGGCCCTGGGTTCAATCCTCAGTGCCACAAAAAAATAAAAAAGAGTTATCAGAACAACCAGACATCTAATATGCCCCCCCAAAAGAACCTCAATCCCTACCTCACACCTTATAGAAAAAGTAACTCCCCTAGTTCACATCTTTAAAAAACTATAAATGAATCATAGACCTAAATATAAAATCTAAAACTATAAAACATTTGGAAGATATCAAAGAAGAAAATCTTTGGGAATTTAGGTTAGTTAGGCTAGAGATAAGCAAATTAGGGCGCGCCCATGACCTGGTATTCTTGGGCCTATGAGAGCTAAATGAGTGGGGAAATAATCAACAGATTTACAGTATTTGGTGATTTGAAAACTAGGTAAAATTCACAGCTGAGACTGGGGCTCAGAGGTGAAGTGCTTGCCTAGCATGCATAGGCACTGGGTTTGATTCTCAGCACCACATACAAAACTAAAATAAAGTTATTATTTAAAAAAAAAAAACTTAAAAATGAAAATTAGGCAAAATTCAAATTGTAGTGTCCATAACATTTTATTAGAACACCACCCATTTACATTTTGCCTGTGGCTGCTCTGTCTACAACCGCGAAGTTGTAACAGGGACAAGTCTAAATATTCACTCTGGCCCGCTACAAGAGAAAGTTTAGCAAGCAAAGGGAGGATAACCAGGTTCAGACTTCAAATGGCACACACTCATCACAGTCTAGGAATCTACCCAACAGCAGCGTCTGTGTGACTAAAGACACATGTCTAGCACATTCAGGACAGCACTGGCTGTAAATGCAAAAGGGGACTGAATTTTTTTTTTTTTTTTTTTTTTT
>JAJEJO010002232.1:382389-415738 GCA_020662805.1 Glaucomys volans | reverse complement strand
TAAAGCCAAAAGAAGCCTTTTATTATTATTATTTTAGCTGGCCAGCGACGATCTCCCTTACCCCTAAAAGCGGGGTGTGGGGAAATCGTGCCCCAGTTCTTTCTTTGTCAACTTTTATAGGGCGCGGGAAGGGACCAGGGTGGGGCTATAGGGAGAGGAAGGGGTCGGGGTGGGCTCAGGGAGGGGACTTGGGACTGGGGCGGGCTACAGGGAGGGGATTTGGGATTTGGGGGTGGGGCTGACTCTCCCAATCATGATGGAGAATCTCCCTGGGGAACATGAACATTCCAATCTGTTTTCTGTGGCTATAACATCATCACCTGGCTTCCTTCTTCAGTGTCCATCCCAACCACTCTAATGCACATTCTCCTGCAGTGTTCTCTCCTCTCTAGACTGTCTTCAAGACAAAAGTGATTACAAATTTAATATAATATACAAGACTTTCACGGTGTTTCTAAGTCAATTTTTTGAGGTTATTTTCTAAAAGTTTCGAACTTGATATGACTTTAACACATGAAAAATTTCTGGTTTACTTTATTTGATTTTTTTTTTTTTTTACTTTCTGTAATATACTCCTAGCCCCAACTTTTGTTCTGATGCTACCTGTGTTTTTAAATTCAACCCAAAAAGACATCTCTTCCAAAAACTTTGTTTACTGTTGGCCTGTGTCTCTTCTGTGCATAGATTTGCTCTGTGTTTCAGTGACTTACAAAATTACTTCTTCAATAAGAGACTATAACCTTTTGGGGACTCAAGACTGAATATTACTCATACTTGTAATTCCTTGCAGCATCTAACCCAAAACTTTGTATAAATTAATTTACTAGTATTAATTGGGGATTGAACCTAGAGCCTTGCACATGCTAGGCAAGTTCTCTACTGCTGAGCTATAAACCAGCCCCTATAACAAATTTATAATGTTGCCTTTAGAATTTAACTCAGGAGTTAAACTCTCTGACACATAATAAGCACACCATAAATGTTAATTATAAGTGTTTTATTGTTATTATTAAATTTTTAATAACTGCTAGTACAATGTGGTTACCTTTACTTGAAAACAGTTTCACATTATTTCCCACCTTTTTATACAGTGTTTAGTAAATGAGAACAAACAAATTCTACTTAGAGACCATTGAGCAATGATTTATATTTGTATGTACAATGAACACTCATTATGAACTTTCTTTGGGTGTGTTTGGAGCTGTTCTTTGCACAATGTAAATTTCTATATAGGGTGTTTAGGCTTAGCTTACATAGCAAAGGAATTTCCTGAAATAAATGAATTCTCTGCAACTTGCCAAAAGATCATTAAAATAACCATTAAGTCTCCTTAGAAGATAAATATAGAAAGAAGCACTTTTTATTATGACTTGCTCAACAGCTTGAGTTACCTCAGTTATTATTCTCTCTGAATAGTTACCTACCACATAAATGCCTGTTTCACACTATGAACTTAGAGAATTATTCAAAAATAGGTCACAAACCAGTAGGTAGGTGGGAGAGTGTGGGCTGATCCACCACTAATTTCAGTTTTTAAAATATAGACTTTAAATTCTCATGTTTATTTTAAAATAATGATTAAATGTCATGATTTTTGGAAATGCAAATATCTCAGACTAACCACATTGGCAAATACTAAAAGGATTGGTATCAGAAAAAAAAAGTGAAAATATGGTCTTTAAGATTCAAAACCATTAGACTCCAATGTGTTTCATTAAATTTGAACATTTGGGGAGGAAGAAAAACATTTTTGAGTTTCCCATTGGAATTTCTTATAATTAAACTTTGAAAATATGTTTTGCAGTAACTGTTTGAAATAGCAGTTGCACTTTTGTTGTCCTTCCTTGATCCCCATGTGTCTAGAGATCACCACAAGGAAATGAAAAGCTACACTGAATTCTTATTTTTCAGACTTTTGAATTACACTGAAGTTTTCTATGTAAATATCTTCTTAAAGCAATGGTATTTTAAGCTTTTTCAAAAAAGATCTTATTCTTTAGAAATTTTTCAAATATGTAAAATAATTAACCAAAACAGGGATGTTTAAGTGGGTGTTTATATATTTAGAACAAGTCATGTTTACTTCACTTTTAAAGGCATGCACCTTCAGGAATTAGGAATGAGATATTTTACTTGTTCAAGTTGTAAAAGAGGTGCAAAATGCAAATTTATAACCACTTTTACAAGTATAAGTGTTAACGTTATGAATGATAATTCTGCTTTATGGACCAGATGTGCTCATATTCCAGTTATTTAGCTACTTAAAGTGTTGCATTTCTTATGTATAAACAATAGGTAAGGGCTAAGTAGTTTTTGGGTTTCAAGTACTAAATTTCTTCAGGCCCCACATCAAAATTATTCTATGAATAAGACCCATAGATGGCAGTACCATATAATGAAAAGATAAATGATGATTTTTGAATTTGTCCAGATTAAAAAAAAAAGCAAAATCAAAACTCACTTTTTGTGAAGTTTTAAATGGGAAAGAAGTAAAAGAAAATGACCATCGTCATAATCATATTTGTTTTCTTTTGTTTTATAACATTCAAGTTACCTGAAATCCTAGTTGCACAAGATGAAGACAGGAGAGAAACGAACACCTACAACGCATTGGAAAGCAAAATTTATGAGGTTTCTTGGGGGAAAAATTAAGAGATTCCAATTCTGATACCAGAAAATTGGACTTTTGAAAAAGGACGGTAGAAATAACATGCCTACTGAAAGTAAAAGTTAAACAACAACGACAACAACAAAATCGATACTGAAGCTGCAGTGCCATTTGGCTGCGCGGGAAGCACTCGCCACTTGAGGGAGGGACAAGATGGCGGAGCAGGAACCGGAAGCACCGCCTGCCGCTCCTCGGCACGTGGCTTGCGCAGCCGGGAGACCGCTCCTCAGGAGGTGAGTAATGAGGGAACCTCACTGAAACATAATACTGAACTGTGAAAAATAATAATGAAAATTCATAGATCTTACAGAGTCTGATCAGACTGGGGTAACCTGATCAGAGGATGGTAACCAGAGGACGGGCCAGATGTGAATCAAAAAGCAACTTTATTGCAGGATGGCTCTCGGTGAGTTGGGCCAGAGAAGTGGCAGGTTCTCTAACCCCGGGTGGGGGTTGGGGGAGGCCACATTGTTTCTCTGCGCATGCGCAGGCTGCTCGATGCTGTGCCCCCTGAACCGCCCCAATAGGTACCTAAGAGTCCCACCAGCAGGGCCGCAGAGGGGAGAGGGAGCAAAGTCAAGAGAGACACGTGGCGGGTGGATAAAGAAATTAAAAAACAAAAATCGACCTAGGGAAACCTGTGGTTTATAGGAGAAGGCTGATTTTAATGAACAGAGTTAATAGGGTAAGCATCTTAGTAAAAATAATGGTCTGCTGGGTTGAAAGCTTTCAGTGGGGCGGTGAGCCCTCTGGAGTGCAGCCCCTGGGGCAGGTGAGGAAAGCATTCCCAGAGCCGGCCCTGGACCCGCGCATCTTGCACAGCTATGGACAGAGACTGTGAGGGTGAAGGGGTGTGGGGAAGAGATTGGAAACTCATAAAGGAAGTTAGTAGCAGCTGAGGAAAAAATTCAGAGGGTGCCTGAACAAAAAGATAAAGAAGATTTTACCTGGACAGTTCAGCCTTCTGACTCTCAAGGGAGAAAATCCCATAGTAGTTGACACCCTATAAGAGCTATTGCCAAAACACTTGCTGTGGCCACTAAGCGCATCTGCAATCCATAGGGGATACACGGTAATTCACACTCAGAGCAGTGAAGGTGAAACCTGTGGTGGCTTAGTCCCTACACCCTAAAGGTGGATTTTTCTGGAGGACCCAGAAATCTGGAAGCCCCAGAAATCCAGAAGTCATGCAGAGATAGAAAGCTCACCAATAGGGGGCGTGGACCAAATTTCAAGTACCCACCAACAGAGTTCCAAACCCATCAAAGTCCAAACCCCAACAAATGGAACTCCTCTCTAGAACCCTACATCAGCACCACTCAGGATTACACAGTTCATCAGCACACTGCAGTCTATTCCACCCAATACCGGGAGATTGAAAGCCAAGAGCTACTACACCCAAATGGCAGCTAGGCGAGGAACACAAGAACAGTGGCCAGAAATTCAGAGCCAAAAATAAGTGTAAACATGGAGAATACATACCTGCCAAAAGATTTGATCACCACAGTGGAAGCAAGCACTTTATCTCTCATTAAGATTTTTTTTTTCTTTTTCCTTATTTCTGTTTTCCTCTATATTCTTATTTATTTTTTACTTTAAAAAATTTTTAACTTTTTTTCAATTTCTTAAAGTATCGTTTTATCATATTGTATTCTTCACTTTTTTCATTATGCATGATTTTGTATGTGTGTGTGTGTGTGGTTGTGTGTTCTCTCACTGCATGGATAGGTTTGAAAATATATGTATATAAATTCATATGATTCATACATTAATAGCTCTCACTTGCATGTGTTCATTAATTTAGCCTAGATTAGACTTAGGTGGAGTACAATTATATGAGGGTTTGAGTTGTTTCCAACTTACATTTGCTGGTTTGTTCATACCTAGGTTTTGGACCCTCTTACCACCCCTTCTTTACTCCCCTGTGTAATAGCCAAATTTTCCCTTCCCACCTCTTCTGTTTCTTTTTGGCATTACTTTGAGTTAATCTAGTATTCTTTCTTTATTACAGATGACACCTGCTCCCTATCTCCTGCCTCTCCTCTGATCACCTTGTCAAACACTTCAGACTTTTTCTTGCCTTCCTACCCTATCATTTCTTACTTAAGAAACTAATCCCATTAGGTAATAGAAATTACATAGATTATGTAATTACTACCCCATTCAAGTCGTTGTGAATATTAACATGGTGGACAACATAGTAGACACCTCTGTCAAATGCTGATCTAGTTCTCAATGTTTTTAAAGATTTTTGGTATTGTTGTTAAATGCTGACCCCGCCATTCCTATATAGGTTGTAGTTAGTGCTAGATGTCAAAGTAGACACCAGACATTTATCTTTAGGATGTATACCTGTTGCTGACATTAGTAGCATTTCTGGCTCTCCCCTTCCACTAAGAGGTACTGGAAACAGACTGGGACACTTCAAGATCACAAAATAGATCCTGCTGTTGAGAAATGCATCTCAATCAAGCAACAGTGAATCTCATCCCACACCTGAGCCTTAGCATCCTTCCAACTCAAAGAATTAAGGAGACAACCTCCCACCCCAAAGCAACAACCAGGACCCAAGGAAGAATAATCAGAGAGGCACCTCAAGTCTTCCTCCTTGACATTTACCCATATACTAAAAACATAAGACTCTGAACAAATAAGAATCACACACAAAAGACACATGTAAAAAAGAGGAAGGGAAATCCATCTCAATTACTGTGCAAGCCCAAGACCTCTGAGAACATGAAGAATCAGGCAAATAAATCTGCTCCCAAAATGCACAATCTCCCAACAAAGGATCCCACTGGTAGTTAAGTGGACAAAAGTTCATAAAATGATTATAAAAAATATTAAAATGTTCAATGAGCTAAAAGAAGGTCTAAGGAATGAAAGCAAACACAGGAGATGAAAGATTATTTCAATGCAGAAATAGAAACATTGAAAAAAACCAATCAAAACTCAGAAATGAAAGAAGCAATCAAAGTAAAAACTCTTGAAAGTATTGTGAACAGATTAGCTGGGGTAGAAAAGAGAACTTAAGGCCTTAAGACAGGGCCTGAAGTACACAGAATTGGATAAAGGGGAAAAAATGATAGACCATGATCAAAATATACACGAACTCTGGGACAACATCAAAAGACCAAACCTGAGAATGATTGGGATAGAAGAGAACAAGGAGATAAAAGCTAAAGACATTAAGAACATTTTCAATGAGATAGTAACAGAAAACTTTTCACATATCAAAAACGAGACATCCACATACAGGAGGCATACAGGACCCCAAATAGACCCAATCAAATGAGAAATTCTCCAAGGCACATACTAAACAAAATGCCTAACATAGAAAATGAGGAAAGAATATTAAAAGCTGCAAGAGAGAAAAATCAGGTCACATTTAGAAGCAAACTAATAAGGCTTATGTCTGATTTTTCAATTCAAACTCTAAAATCAAGGAGGACCTAGAATGACATATTCATAGATTTAACAGAAAACAACTACCAGCCAAAGGTATCATACCCAACAAAGCTCAGTTTCAAATTTGAGGGCAAAATAAAAAACTTTCCAAGACAAGAATAGCTTAAAAGAATTCATGACCACCAAGCCAGCACTCCAAAAAATACTCAAAGATAAACTGTACACAGAGAGACTCAAAAACAAATCCTAAAGGTCCCAAATAGATGAAGATAAATAGAATAATAATCCACTAAATGAAAAGAGAGGATAAAATATAGCAAGAAAAAAAAAAGTGGCAGGACACCACAGATATATCCAACTAACACTGGATGTTTATGGTCTCAACTCCCCAATCAAAAGACATAGAGTAGCAGAATTAATTAAAAAGAAAACCCAACAAAACAAGATCCAACTATATGCTGTTTAAAGGAGACTTATTTTACAGGCAAAGAAGCCCACAGGCTGAAGGTAAAGAATGGGAAAAAAATATTCCATGCAAATAGATCTTCAAAACAAGCAGGAATAGCATTTCTCATATCTGACAAAATAGATTTCAAGGAAAAACTAATCAGAAGAGACAAAGAATGCTACTATATTACAGGTAAAGGGAACAAGAAGAAGATATAACAATAGTAAGTTTGCCTCAAATATCAGCATATCAAATTATGTAAAACAAAACAAAACAAACAAAAATTCTATGACATTATATCACAGAATGACCCCAACACAATAATTTTAGATTATTTCACCATTCCCTTATCACCTATAGGTCATCAAAACATGAAATCAATAAAGACATTTCCAACCTAAATAAATCTATAAATCAAATGGACCTAATAGTCATCTGCAGAATATTTTACCTTCAAATAGCAGCTCCTAGTACTTTGTCCAAAATAGAAAATATTCCAGGTCACAAAGTAAGTCTTAGCAAATACAAAGAAATTGATATAATCATGTGTATCCTATCAGATCACTAAAGAAATAGAATGAAACCAGAAATTAATAGCAAGAGAAATAACAGAAACCACATAAACATGCAGATTGAACAATATTCTTCTAAATGAAGAATGGATCAAAAAAGAAATGAGAGTAGAAATCAAGAAATTCTTTGAAATGAATAAAATCCAATATATGAAAATCTATGGGACTATATAAAAGCAATGCTAAGAGGAAAATTTATAGCACTTAGTGCCTATATTAAAAATTAGAGAGATACCAAATAAATAGGCTTATTCTCTACCTGAAGGCTTCAGAAGAAAAAGTATGAACTAATTCCCAAATTATCAGAAAACAGAAAATAATTAAGATGAGAGCTCAAATTATTGAAATTGAGAATAAAAAAACACACAGGATCAATGAAACAAAGAGTTGATTCTTTGGAAATAAGATTGATTAAACCCTTAACCAAACTAACCAAAAGAAAGAAAGGGATGACCCAAATAAATAAAATTTGAGATGAAAAGGAGCTATCTCCACAGACCATTCTGAAATCCAGAGGATCTTCAGAAACTCTTTTGAAAATTTATGCTCCAACAAACTGGAAAATCTAGAAGACATTGTCAAGTTTCTAAACACACGTGACCTGCTCAAATTGAACCAGCAAGATACTGAAAACCTAAACAGATCAATATCAAGTATTGATACTGAAATTTCTTGAAACAGCAATTAAAAGTCTTCCAAAAAAGAAAAGTCCAGGACCAGATGAATTCTCAGCTGAGTTCTACCAGATCTTTAGAGAAGAACTAACACAAATTTTTCTCAAATTATTTCATAAAATTGAAAGGCAGGGAACACTTCCAAATACATTCTATGATGTCAGTACAACTATGATACCAAACCCAGACAAAGAAGCATCAGGGGAATAAGATGGCAGACAATATCCCTGATGAATATAGATGCAAAAATCCTTAATAAAATATTAGAAAACCACATTAAAAACCTCATAAAAAAGAATATATGAGGGAGCAAATAGGTTTTATTCCAAGGATGCAAGATTGGTTCAACATATGCAAATCAATAAATGTTATTCACCCCTTAAACAGAATTAAGGACTAGAGTCAAGTAAGTATCTCAATAAATGCAGAAAAGGCCTTCGATAAAATTCAGCAACAGTTCCTGTACTTCAACAGTGATTTAGCTGAGGAGGAAACCAGGAAAATAATTTCATTTACAATAATCTCAAAACAAAACAAAAAAACAAACCAAACCAAACAAACAAAAACCTTGGGAATTAATCTAACCAAGAAGGTAAAAGAGCTCTACAATAAAAATTGTGCAATACTGAAGAAAGTAATTGAAGATCTTAGAGTAGGGAAATTCCTCCCTTGTTTTTGGATAGGCAGAATTAATATTGTCAAAATGGACATTCTACCCACAGCACTATACATGTTCAATGCAATCCCCATTGAAATACCAGTGAAATTCTTCACAGAATTAGAAAAAAAGTAATCCTTAAATTCATTTGGAAGAATAAGAGACCCAGAATAGCCAAAGCAATTGCAAAACAAAACATAAGAACAATGTAGGAGGCATTACAATATCTGAAATTATATAAATTATATTACAGAGCTAAAGTAACAAAAATAGCATGGTATTAACATCAAAATAGACATGAAAGTCAATATAAGAAAATAGAAGAGAAAGAGACAAATCCACATATCATAGTCATCTGATATTTAACAAAAGTGCCACAAATATATTTTGGAGAAAATATAGCCTCTTTAACAAATGGTGCTAGGAAAACTGGATAACTATAAGTAGAAAAATCAAACTATATCCCTATCTCTCACTCTGCACAAAAGTAAAATTGAAATGGATTAAAGACTTAGAAATTAGACCAGAAACTTTGCAACTGCTAGAAGAAAACATAGGGTTAACCCTCCATCATATAGGTGCTGATGCTTACTTCCTTAATAAAGTTTCTAAAGAGCAAGAAATAAAACCAACAATCAATAAGTGGAATGATAGCAAACTGAAAAGCTTCTGTACTTCAAAGGAAATAATAAAGAGTGCAAAGAGAGAGCCTATAGAGTGGGAGAAAATCTTTGCCAGCTATTGCTCTGATAGAGAATTAATATCCAGAACATATAAAGAACTAAAAAACTTAACATCAAAAAACCCCCAAATAACTCAATCAATAAATAGGTAAAAAAAACTAAGCAGAAACTTCTCTAAAGAAGAAACACAAATGGCCAACAAATATATGAAAAGATATTCCATATCTCTAGCGATCATGGAGATGCTACATGATTGAAATTACACTAAGATTTCATCTCCAGTCAGAATGTCAATAATCAAGAATATAAACAATAATAAATGCTAGCAAGGATGTAGGGGAAAAAGGTACACTCTATGTTGCTGATGGGACTGCAGGCTAGTGTAACCACTCTTGAAAACAGTATGGAGATTGCTCAAAAAACTAGGAATGGAACCACCATGTGACCCAGCTATCTAACTCTTTGGTATTTTTCCAAAAGAACTAAAATCAGCATACTATAGTGATATAGCCACTTCAATGTTTATAGCAATGCAATCCAGAATAGCTAAATTATGGAATCAACCCATCTGCCCATCAATAGATGAATGATTAAGAAATCATTATACACACATGCCATAAAAAATAATGAAATAATGGCATTTGCTGGTAAATGGATGGAATAGAGAAGATCATTCTAAGTGAGATAAGCCAGACTAAGGAACTCAAGGGTTGAACATTTTTCTCTCATATGGGGAAGGTAGAGAGAAATAAAGGAAAGGCGGAGGAAGCATAGGCATTATAAAGATTTAGAGGTGATTTAATAAATTTCAAAGAGGTAGAGTGGAGGAATGGGTAAGGGGAGGCAATGCAGAATGAATTCTTAAAAAATCATGTTATGTGAATATATAAATATACCACAGGGATTTTAACCTTTGTGTATAAATAAAAAGAACCAATAAAAATAAATAAATAGATGAGTGAAAGGAAGTCTAACAGAGTAGAGAGAGAACAGGGGAGGGAGGGAGGATGGTAGGGGGAAAGGAGGGAAAAGAAGAAGCAAAAGGGGAGGGATCATGAACTGAAAAAGAATTCTATGCATGTACGATTCTGTTAGGATGAACCCAACTACTGTGTATAACTATAAAGTTCTAATTAAAAACAAACAAATTCATTACTTTAGGAAAATTTACAATTAAATCATAAACTTGACCTAATAAAAAGTCAGTACAGTAGGCTCTTTTGAAGTTAATATTGTTTTACTACTGAATGATATGAAGTATCTTACTCTAAGATGACAAAATATTTTCTCTTGAAGGAAAGAGCAGGGATTGGTTTTAACAAAATGACAGGAAGTGCCCATGCTTCATTTTTCATTGAATTGTAGAATAGATGATTTTAGGGGATTTGAAGATAGACATCTGACCATAAAGAATGAGATTCTCATAGTCACATTTCAACCAACTGCTTGTCCCAATCATTGTGGATTGGGAATTAAGAAAATTAAATTTTCATTAAGATAAAATTTCTTTAGAGTTATATAAGAACATGCTACTAATATATTATAATGCATGTAAAATCATGATATAAAATATGAAAAATTAGAAACAGTTTTCTATTTCAAAAGTGCTTTATAAAGAATTTCCTCAGCTTGCAAAATTATCATCACCATGATGAAACTGGACAAATAGCCAGAAACAGTTATAATCATGGATTGTACAATATAAATATTTAAAACTACAGGTCAGAGATGTAATTTCCTATGAATTGCATCAAGGTGCTGCAGTAAAAAGGGAAAACTACATTCAAATTTACAGCACTAAATATGTTATTGTATCAGAAAGACAAATCACATATCTCAACTGCAAAAGAAGTAAAGAAAATGACTATTATTCATTCAATTCACATGTGTCACAATTATAACATGGGTGCTGGAGTCTAAAATGCCTCTACTCATACACCCCACGGGCTTTCTTACAGTATAGGCTTCCCCTGTGTTAGGACAGATGTAAGATTCTCATGTAGGATAGTGACATTGTTCTCCAGTTGCTGCAGTCTCATGGAGTGCACATGTACATCCTGACATGGCTGATAATGGGTAAGTGTGGGGGGTGCAGTTGAAGTGGAGTGGGGGCTTCCTGGAGGTGGTGATGCAATGCAGGGAAAAATGAGAATTAGGAACCTAAGGAACAGAAGGGACTGAGCCAGTTTTCCTCATTGAGAAACAGGATAACCATTATGGCTCTCTCTTGAACATGAACTGGGGGTGGGAATCTTAAAAAGCTTTATCCTTCCAGACCTACTTATTCAAATTTCCCCACTTTCTGTTGCTGGGGTCTGGTTTTTGCTCTCTGTCAGCTACTTTGGTGTATGTTTATATACGTGGGGCACTTAGAACTCATCCTCCCTTCTGACTTGCCAGAAACTTCCCATTCCCATGGACTGGCACCATAGTCAGGGGACAAGTGTGTGTGTGTGTGTGAGAGAGAGAGAGAGAGAGAGAGAGAGTGTATATGTAGAGAAAGATCTCTCTCTCTTTCTCTCTCTATATAAAAAATCTCTCTCTCTATATATATATGTGTGTATATAGGTATATAGGTGCTGCATTAAAAAGGGAAACTACTTTCAAATTTATAACACCTAATATGTTATTGTATAAGAAAGACATATATATGTATGTACATATGTATGTGTGTGTATATATATATATATATATATATAGAGAGAGAGAGAGAGAGAGAGAAAGATTTAACTAAGTCAGGGTCTGAGGTAGGAATGGGGGAACAGCAATACAGGAAGCTTTTGAAAGACAAGAAGACATCTGAATTTGGTGTGATAGAAAATGATTACTGAGAGACACAGAGCAGAAAGTTGCTGTACACCATCACAGTGCTATACACATTACATGTTGTATGTTATATATATATATTACATAATCTGTCATATATTTAATATATAACATTTATAAACAACAATGTTATATATGTATTATTTGAAAGTAACACTCTGCTTAGGGAAAACTTGATCTGGATCAGAATGTAAGCTCCTTGGAGGCAGGCGCTCTTCCTCATACTCTTAGGAGTCTCATATGAAGCCTGAGTTCCTAATTACTTAATAGATATTGCTGACTGAGAGTGAGGTAGTTTTAAAATTTCCTACTTTGAAATAATTTTGTCTCTTAGAAAATATTTCATCTTAGCTTTCCCATTTTTATTTTCAGTCTTTGCAAGAAACTGAAAGGGTGAATGACTTCAGACAAAAAATTAAACATAGCCTACATACTGCTTTTCCTCTGTATATGCTATTGATTTTTTAGAATTAAAATAGACATATTCTCCCTCTGAGTTAAGCCTTTTTGTGACCTTGATATGAAGCAGGTTGCATATTCTTTATTTTTTAATTTGTTCTAATTAGTTGTACATGACAGTAGAATGTATTTATACATTTTCATAAATCATACATAAATGGAGTATAATTTCTCATTTTTCTGATTGTATGTTTTGTAGGATCACATTGGTCATGCAGTCATATATGTACATGAGGTAATAATGTCTGTTTCATTCTACTGTCCTTTCTACTCCCAAGGTGAACCTTTTCTGTACAATTATGATCACACACACACACACACTAAAACACCATATTCAAGGGGAGCAGAAAACCAAAATTCATATTAAAAATTTGTAAATGACTGCATTGGGTTAAGAATTTTTATGTATTATAGGAATTGTGATACATAAAGATAAAAGCAATAGCATGGTTTGATTTTGGCATAGTATAGTACAATTTTAGCATTTCACTTCATCCAAAATTGCTAATCTAGCCATAAGAGAACCTTCCTGTCAACATGTAATGGCTGAATTCCACTTCTATTTTCTCTGAATCATTATTTTTTTAGAGTTGATGTTTAAATATTTATGATACAAATTCCAATATTATCACAGAATTGGGGAGAATAGCAGTATAAAAATATTTCAGCTTTTACTTGTGAATTACTTTGCTACCACATCTTTACTGATGCCAAAAATAATAGCAGAGAACTTAAGTCTCTCTCTGTACTTTATTTATTTATTTATTTATTTATTTATTTATTTATTTATTTTTTACCATTTATTTTATTTACTTATTGATTCATTGAACACAAATGGAGTACAGCTATTGTTTCACTGGTTGTACACAAAGTAGAGTCACACCATCTGTGCGTTCATGCATGTACACAGGGCAATGGTATCTGTCACACACTCTGTTATTAATTTTACCCCCCACCCGCCCCAACTCTGTACTTTATTAAAGTAGCTTATGTTAAAGATACTTAGTTGACATAGACAATTATGATGTAGGAATATCTGAAGTTCTTAAATTATCATTAGAGATAAATCACTCTGTGTCATCAATTCTTTGTTTTCTTCCTTACTGCCCCACTCCAGTGCTTAGCCAGAAATGTTAGGTGCTAGAAATGTTTGGCAAATAAATAAACAAGATAAACACAAAGTCAATATTACCCTGCCAGAAGTATTTATTTACTCATTCATTCATTGTCTGTCTTCATTGGGAAATAAATGCCATGAGGGTAGTGACATTATTTCTTTTCTTCACTGTTGTATTCATGGTTCCTCAAACAGCACTTGGCACATAATACTAGGGTTTATTGATATTTGGTAATATTCATTGAATTAATGAATCAATAAGGGATTTAGGACAGAGATATTTAAACAATTGCAGTGAAACTAAATGTGGAGCACAGCACTTATAGATTTCATGAAGGATAAAAACACACTAATAAAAGTCAGCAATCTATAAATATCACTGTTACAAATAAGAGATCAGAAGAAGGAGTGGCCTACTGTCAGCCTCCAGGCCTTTTCTGCCCTCTTACCTGGTAATCTCCTATTTTTAAAAAATTTTTAAAATTAAAAAGAAAATATTATTTTCTAATTTGTAGGTTTCTTAATATAATCCATTTCATCTGAAGTGTTTTGTTATAACCACAAAGTAAGCCTAGGAGCAATTAAATTAAAAACTTTTATTTAAGAATTTCTTACTTGGTTTCAGAAAATACCAGAAATGCAGCAAATTTACACAAGGGTGATGTAACATCAATACAGGAAGTTAAGAATGAAGGAGACAAATAAGTAAAGGAAGGACCAGAGCCTTGATTGATACTTTATTACAAAAACATGCCATAGCAGGATCAGCAAATTATAGCAGGGGCTAAATTCAGCCTACTGCCTATTCTTATAAATGAAGTTTTATTAGAATGCAGTCACATCCACTCATCTGTGTACTTTCTATGGCTGCATGCTCACTACAATGGCAGAGTTGAGTAGTTGTGATAGAGTTAGTTTGACTTGCAAAGATGAAAATATTACAGCATTATAATCATACATAGTATTTGGGTTCATTTTGCAAAATCATACATGCAAGGAATTTCAGTTCCTATTCCCCTCTATTTCCTCCCCTTCTCCCTCCTTCTATTCATCCTCCTCTACTCTACTAAACTTCCTTTCTTTTATATATACATGTTATGGTTTGGATATGAGGTGTCCCCCCAAAGCTCACATGTGAGACAATGCAAGAAGGTTTGGAGGAGAAATGATTGGGTTATATCCTTAACCCAATCTGTCAGTTAATCCCTGGGATTAACGGAATAGTAACTGGAGGCAGGTGGGGTGTGGCTAGAGAAAGTGGTTCATTTGGGGCATAGCTATGTGGTATATATTTTGTATCTGAAGAATGTTGTCTCTCTCTGCTTTCTGATCATTATGTGAGCTGCTTCTGTCTGCCTACTCTTCTGCCATGATGTTCTACCTCATCTCACGCCTGAAAGAATGAAGCTGATCTTCTACTGACCAAGACCTCTGAAACTGTGAGCTTTCAAACTTTTCCTCCTCTACAATTGTTCTGGTTAGATCCATTAGTCACAGCAGTGAAAAAGCTGACTAAAACATATACATAAAGGTGAGATTACCTTTGAACACTTTATATATGAATATAATATGATTTTAAATTAATTCCATTTTCTTCCCCTTTCCCTTTCTTCTTCTCTTACTCTTGTTCTTCTACTTCACTGATCTTGCCTTGACACCAGATTCCCCTGCACTGCCTTCTTTCCCTTTTTTTTTTATCTAGCCTCCACATATGAAAGGAGCATTTGCTGTTTGAGTTTCTGAGTCTGTCTTATCTCACTTAGCATGATGTTATCCATTTTTATCCATTTACCAGCAAATGCCCTTATTTCATTCTTCTTAATGGCTGAGTAGAACTCCATTGTGTACATATACACCACATTTTCTTAATCCATTCATCTATTGATGGGTATCCAGGTTGATTCAATAATTTGGCTATAAACATTGTAGTATCTATTGCTTTAGTATGCTGATTTTAGATCTTTTGGGAAAATAACAAAGAGTGGAATAGCTGGGTTATATGGTGGTTCCATTCCTAGTTTTTTGAGAAATTTCCACACTGCTTTTCAGAGTGGTTGTACTAATTTACAGACCCACCAAACAATTTAAGGTGTACCTTTTTCCCCACAACTTCACCAGCATTTATTATTGTTCATGTTCTTGATAATTGCCATTCTGACTGGAGTGAGATGAAATTTTACTATAGTCTGATTCATATTTCCCTGATTTCTGGAGTTGCTGAACCTTTTTTCATAGATTTTTTGGCCATTTTTGTTTCTTTTTTTGATGTTTCTGTTTAGTTCTTTTGCCTATTTATTGGTTGGACCATTTGCTTTTTTTGGCATTGAATTTTATCTGTTCATTTCCAAAAAAGTTTGCTGTTCCCTGCCATAGAATGCTATATACTTTACAATGAGTAGGCTCTAAATTTGCTTTTATTCTTTCTAGTTGGTATGCATATCAGCTTTCTAGCTGAAGGACAGTTATTGCTAATGCTGATGACCAGAAAAAAATTTGTTCTGAGTATTCTTATGATAATTAACTTGAATAGTGAACAAATTCTACTAGGATATTTCTTAAAATATCTGGAATAGTTCTCTTCAAATAGGCTGATGTCATCACACCAAAGTTCAACAATCTAATGTAGGAAATATTTTGGGCAACCACGGCATGTGATATCTTACTTAAGCATCTCAATTCAATGGTATGATCATTCCTTTAGATTCTTCCATATGTAGAGACTTATTAACACTTCATACTCTAAAGTTTGCCTGATGATGGACAAATTACTTTGCTTTTCCTTGATTCATTTGGAAAAGTTTAAAAGCCATATTACAGGCAGCACAAACTACATTTTCAAAAGTGTGATGGTATTAAAGGGAATGACACATTTGTAGATGTTAAAATTTGGGTGCTCATCAAACTAAATGGCATGAGGTGTGGTTGGTTGCTGGCAACACTGAGATCAGGTTGCTAGACATCATGATAGGCTATTTGAGCTTTAGCCATTAGTAGTGGGTCTCCAATAAGATTTTCAAAGTCAATGTTTGCTTCACTTCTTTTAGCTACATACTGAAGAAAATGAAGTAATTTAAAAAACAGAATGAGGCCACCATTCTTTGTCTTGCCCCAAAGCAACCCAAAACAGATGTTCTTTCCTAGCATGGTGTGAAATGGTTCTAACAAATTGCTTCTAGTAGGTTCCTCAGCATTTACTGCCCTTAACTTTTTAAAACCACCTCCTTGGAGTTCGTGGCTGTCTTCCCTCAAGGTCAGGGCTTTTCTGATTCCTCCCAGTACCCTTTTTCTGCAGTGTTTTTAGCACAAACACATGCTCTGTCTGTCAGGTATGGTGTAAAAATGACTTTGCTGGAAGGCGTGGAGATTTCTGGGCACCAGCCACACACGGAGCAAGCATTACAAGCAGATGGCCTCATTACTAGCTCCAGCATGAGCCAGAGAAAAATGGAGCTGGGGCTTTTACAGAATATGACAGTTATGGCTCTCTGATCTTCAGTTCTGTACCTTGGTCTCAGATCCTTTCCTCAGGCTCAATTCAAAACAACTCTCTTTGGATTCTCCATTTCATATTTTTGCTCCCTCACTTAAATTGTACTCAACATGATGAAAAATATAAATAAAATTTGTCCTCTAGTTGCTTTTTCTAGACCTGGATGGTTTTATCTACTGGTGTTTTTTGCTCTTATATGTCCAAATTCCCTTGTGTTCTTCCCCAATTCTTCAGTCTCTGCCAGTTGGTCTCTTGGTTTCCAATTTTCTTCAGCATCTTTCTGCAGTCATCATCCTGGATTACATGCTGATCATGTGAGCATTTCTCAGTCTCACTTTCTGTTGCCTGTCAAACTGTTCTAAAATTAGCACACCAACACCTCTCCTCTTCTACAGAAACGTGGTTGTAAGACAATTTATTATAAATCCAGGGCAGGGCAGTGGGTAAGAATATTTTGACACATTGAGTTTTAAGAATGTGAGCTGATAGAGAGAAAGAAGAAAAACAAAAAGAGAGACAGGTGAAAGCCTAAATACTTAAATTACACTCTTTCAGACTCCCCATATTCAAGTGCAGACAGGTTGGCAGGCTCTCCTGCTTGTTTCAATAAGAAGAGACAAGCACTTCTGTCTTGTTTGCTTGTCTCCTTGCAGTGTGGACAGGAGGAGGCAGTTTCCTAATTTTCTTCTTTTGAGTATTACTTTTGTAGTTTATTATGTATCTTCAGATATATTTTAAGCTCATTGAAGACAGGGGCCATGCATTTACTGCATTGTATATTCAGTAGCATTCAACAGGGCTATGATCATCTCTTGCTATTGTTTTACTCCAGTCTGATTTCATCCTCAGGCTCTTGGTGCGGATAATCTGGTTGCTAGTTGCTCCCCTCCTATACCTCAAGATCAACTTCAATAAAGAAGGAAACATCTCTCTAAATAGTTGAAGCAAGATATCTAGACCTGACAATCATTTGCTTGAATTGAGTCATATCCATTCCTGAAGAGTAACTGTGGCCAGAGGGATGAAATGGCCCAGTTGGAGGAGGAAAGAATGCAGAAGTTGAAACAAGAGTCACCTCCATTTGAAGCATATGGACTTCAGTGGGATAGGGTGATATTTAAAGGAAAATTGAATTTCTGTTTCCAAAAGATGGATCAATGGATAATGGCTATATAAAAATGTAGATATTTACTACAATGTTCTTATTAAGAATTTTTATAAGGATAGTACTATGCTCCTAAAACCCCATATGAAACTTGAACAACAAATACTGCATGACTCTTTAAGAGTTATAAGTTTCCCAAGAATAGCTCAGGACAGATATAATGGAAGTATAGAAACCAGTAAGGACATGTGAAGGTGACAAGCCATTGTTAAAAAAGATAGTTTTTTGAGAATATGGGGACCTCTTATTGCTTACTTAGTAAGGTACAAAGTCATAGCATGATCTCTTAAATCCTTTATGACCTGAACCAGTTTGTTTCTATTGCAAGTCATGCAGGTATCTACTGTACCCTCTGTAATCCAACCCAACATAGTTTATCAGTTTCTAAACACATCAGGCTGTTTCATGATTTAATGATTCACCCAATCACTGTCCTTTTTAAATTTATTTTATGAACTTTAAATTAAAGAACACATAAAGAAACATGCTCAAATCAATGACTTTTTGGAAGTCTTTTCATTCTTGGAATGCCATTTCATGCTCTTTCCAAACTGGTACATTTCTGTTTATTCACTAGGATCAAACTCAAATGTTATTACACTATACTTACATAAAGGTTTCAGAAAGAGTCAGTTGCCTCTAGGTTAAATACCTGGGTAGATGTTGATAGTCTTAAGGTAAGGAGGAAGAAACTAGTTTGGCTGTAGGGAAGTTGATAGAGATAATTTTTGGGTAGGTGATTCTGAGGTACCTGTAGAGGGATGCCTGGTTGGAATGTACATGGTATCTAGATACTCAATAGTGAAGCCCAGTATGAAGATGTTAATCAGGGTGTTGCCACATAAGATGGTAGATAAGATTTCTCAGTGAGAAAATTATCAAGGGTAGGTCCTTGGATATTTAAGAACAGAGACAGAGTGCTCTGTAATAGAGTGAGAAGAATGGAGAGGTGTGAGAGAACAAAGGAAGCTAATCTCTGTTGTTAAAACAGTGACCAAAAGACATTGTGGTTGGAGGAGGTGACTAGTGTCAAACATAAGCAGCAAAAGTATGGTGAATATCAATGAGTGACTAACAGCTTTGGCAAATTTGAAGGCATGGGTGATGGTTTGGAAACAGAATTTGAAAGAAATGCGGGGCATTTCTACTTTGGATAAAAAGTACCCAAAGGCACCCCTCCTGAGCACCTTGTGCTGAGAACTGGAGACACAAAGTATTTTCTAGCAGAGATTAAAAAATTGGAGTTGCAGCCTTGACTCTATCCTGCCTTTGGTGAAGGACATTCATTACAACATCATAATGGATTTCTTTCCAGCATATTTCCTTTGAAGAGAGAACTCCATTATGTGAACATAATAATGGAAAATACAACTTAACAATCATGTCAATAACTCTTTGGGGACAAAGCTGACCAAATACATTATTACTTCCTACTACATAGCACAAAAATGAAATCCACTCATCTGGATAGAAAGGAGCAATTATTACCTTGTTCTCGCTAATCAAACTTTGTTCTTTATTATATCCTCAGGACCTCTATTTTTCAAACACAAAAAGATGATTTTACAGTCATTAAATTGCTCATTGTTGGTTCCCTGGTGAGAAAAAGTCACAAATATATAAGGGAAAAAGTATCAGAATATGTGAGGTTTTTTTTCAATATTTTAGTATTGGTCTATTAAAATATCTAGCTTATAATTGTGGTAGTGAGAGGTTATGTGGTCGTGGGGTTATGGCTGGTGGTAAAAAGATCATAAAGACATCAAGAGATGTGTTCTCTTGTTGTTGTATTACCTGGTCAAGTCTTCTATTCCTGTAGGTCTGGAAATTTAATAAATAATTTATTCGGGGAAATTCAAGCTTTGAGAAAAGAAGACATGAAGGATCTATTTCAAATCCATAAAACTAATTTTTAGGAGAAGCAAAAGTTGGTGTTAAGATATATGTCCTCCCAAAAGCCTATGTGGAAAATTAAAGCAAAAATCATAAGGTTGCCTGATAGGTGTATGGAATCAAAACAATACCTAAATGGCCTTGTCTATTAATCTGTATTCCCTGGTCTGGCCAATGAAGTGGACATCTTGCTCATTTTCCCACATTAACTTTGGTTTTTAAACCTATTTGAGGCTCTGATGAATGCAAGTGTCTCTTCAATCCAAAATATATGCACACAGCCTTTTCACATATTTTAGTGCTTTCAAAGACTCCCAGAAACCCAGATTTGAAACCCCAAATCAAAAGACCCCAAATTACAGATGCATAGTCTCAACACTTTCAATGCTGATGCAAGTCTTTTCAATTTATGCCCCAATATTTAGGTAAAGTAGCCCTTTCTTTCTCCAGGCAAATACATTCTAGCACTTTGTGGCTCATTTTTTAGTTGACTCAAATAAGGAGGTTGGGCTAGTTGTGGTGAGCATGCCTGTAATCCCAGTAGCTTGGGAGGCTGAGGCAGGTACATTGTGAGTTCAAAGCCAGCCTCAGCAACTTAGCAGGGCCCCAAGCAACTCAGCAAGACTATCTAAATAAAATATAAAAAAGAGCTGGGAATGTGGCTCATGGTTTAGTGCTCCTGGGTTCAATCCCCAGGAGTATACCAAACCAAGGAGGTTGGTGTACAGGTGTATTCCTCAGCCAGGATATAAGAACACGTACAGTCCTGCCTGTTCAACAGAATCAACAGAAATCCCTCTCCTACTCCCTCTGTGATACCATAGCCCAAAACAACAGGTCCAAGTAGTCATGGATTGAAATCTCTGAAACCATAAGGCAAACTAAACATTTCCTCCTTGAAACTGTTTATCTTAGGTATTTAATCATAATGGAAGACTGACTATCTTAGTGACTGTCCCAGTCAGGGTCTCCACAAGAAGGAGATGGAATGTTCAAGTTAGGATAATTCTGGGAAGGGATTGAAAAAGAAACTAATTCCTAAAACAAGGGTAGAATCTAAGAGATTATGAGTGAACTACAGGATCTCAGAGCTGTTATTACAGCTGGACTGATTAGGGCAAGAAACATCATCAGGGAAAGAAGAAAATGTGTAGGAGGGTCTGCTTCAGGGACGCAGGCAACCAAATGACACTAAAGGGAGGAATATAGGACCACATTTGTCTTCAATGCCTTTCTTCTCTGGTATCTCTTTCTGGGATATGCTATTGGTCCATTCTTGTAATTCAAACAGGTTAGCCTCCTGGCACAGGAGGAAGGTAGTGGGAATGGGTCATGGGTCTGCAAGACAGAAACATTTCGCACAGAGCCAACAAATCTGGATTCAAATTCTGCTCCTAGCATTTATCAACTTTCATCTTTGAACCAGAAGGAAGTTCTATAATACTCAGCCTTGTACCTCTTGGGATTTTAAAGAGACTTACATGAGTAATATAAATGGCAAAACATTAGCTGCATCACATAACATATAAATACCCAAGGAAAACTATTGACTGTTTATTGAATGAATCACTGCCAGAATAATTTAGAAAAGATTGGTGAAAGCAGAACCTAAGATATGGTTTCCTTTCAAAATTTATGTGCCCTATAGAAATTTTTTTGGTGTATTCATCTGAATAATATTTGCCTAACAATTAGATAAACACTATTTTTGAGGAAGGGCAATATGCATGAAAAAACAAAATAGTCATTAATGATTATATTTGACTAGTGTTCTCAAAAGTTAAAGTTTGATGTCTACATGCCTTTGCTAAGTCAGAATTTCTTAATTTTCTCATATTTGAACTAAAATACATGAAACTAAGCATCTCTTAAAACCCATGGAATTTTAGAACTGGAAATAGTTTATGGGAATCATCTTCCAAGATGCTTATATTTTAGAGTTGATAAAACTGATGCTCAGAAATGTCACTCATCCAAGGCTAATGACCTTGGGGGTGGCAGAGCTATAAAGAGATCCAGGAGTTCCAGCTTCAGTTTAAACCATCTCCTTCTAGGTTTTGATTAATAACATCCTAAGAAGAGAACTGACTGAAAGTTCCACACCTTATAAATCAGCATGAAACTTGCCCAGAGGATGGAGTAAGCCTATGAATTCAATCATCTCAGATTCCAAGAGAGAAGAGTAAATTAAAGCATTAGAGTTTTGTAATTTGTGGAAGAACCTTTTTCCATAAGTGATCATCATTATATTGCTTTCTGGGTGCATACCAACTGTCTTGAGGTCCTAAAATAACTTACATCTACTTCCAGAAAACTTGAAATTAAGCTCTGCAATATAGAGAAAAGCTGAGTGCACCCACTGGAGAGGGAGGATTACTATCTATTGTCTTCATGAGACCAAGAAAAATAAACCAGATACCTGAATTTTAAAGAAAACAGAACACTGTGATTTATCCTCAAGGAAACCAGATTTTTCTAAAATTTTATTATCCATCTTTCCTACTATATCTCCTCTAAGAAGAACTACTTTTAAGGCTGTTGAAGCATTTTGGGACTATGAGAAGACAAATTAGTTTAAGGGAACAAGGCCAAAATGGTGTTGTTCTCTTGCTGTGCTCAGTGGAGGGGGCATGGAACAGTTCCTGAGATGCTTGTTTCTTTAATGAGGAAAAACCCTACTCCCAAATGCTTCAGGAAGAAAAGCCAACATCCACCCTAGGGAATCAATCACAGTGTCACACTTTCCAATTAACTTCCTTTTTATTGCCCTTCATGGATAGCCTTTGAAGTATGTTTCAATTAACATAAAATTTAGGGCCAGAGTTTTATTCATCTAAGCTTCTAAAACACTATGCACACTATCCAAAATAATTGCTATGAACAAAATCAATAAGTACAATTATTATCATCTACTACCTAAACATGAAAATCTTGTGAGGCACAGTTCATCATGGTGGTTATGGATTTGGAGACCTTGTCAACTTAAGCCTCTCTGCACTGCAGTAGAAGGAGAACTGTACTACAACGAAGGAGAATAGCATGACCTTCCTCAAGGGTTGTGGCTACAATTTGAGGAGAAAATTGTGGATGTGCTAAGATTAGGCCCTGACACAGCGTGGACTGTAAATTTTACTCATGTCATTGTGTTCATTATTGTCATTAGTACATTATCTTTTGTTATTTATGAAACCCATATGGAGCAGTCCCCTTGCTATATAGTACCTCATTTTATTCTCATAGCAACTTTGAACTTTGTAGGAAGATGTCATTGGTACCATTTTATAGCAGGGGAGGCCAAAATTGAGAGTGCTTAGCAGACTTGGCTAAACACAGAGGGCTACAATTCGAAATAAGTCTGTCTGACCATGTCACTGTATTAATATCCAACTTATTTTTCTGTGCTTATGAAGAGTTTCTCCTAAATTCTGATCATCCTGCAAGACCATGGGACTGAATGACAAAAGTAGGAACTTCTGCAATTCCATTGTAGATCAGTCTTAATTGTGTGTTTTAAAACTTAAATATCACTTTTATTGACATTTAATATATGCCTTTTGTTGAAAATTATAAACTCCTACTAATAAAAAAAAAGTAAAAATACAAGTCTCTTCACCTGGGAAGACCTACCATCAACTCTTTGATGTTTATTCTTCTGCTATCCATGTTCCAAATGTCATCTGGTGCAATCTTCTGTTCTTCGTTTGTCATAAAATCTTTGCAGTTTGCCAACCATATTTCCATAGAATAAATAAGAATGAACAGTATAATATTTTCTACTATGAGTAGATGTTTTCTTTTTATTAAATCTTTGAGAGGCACAGAGCCTAGACTGTGGCTAACCAGTAGAGTTTTAGAGTTTAACCAATATTTTTATGGTCATAAAGCAAAATAAGAATATAAAAAGGAAATGTAAGAACATCAGAAGCCATGCAGGAAAGTAGAAAATCACTGGTGATTGGGAATTCTTTCCTTTTTTGGCTTAGGTCTCAATGTTATTCCATTTTAATCAGTCAGTGATAATGGACAGACTCTATGCTCTTTCTCCAGCCAAGTCCCTTTACTGACTTCTGTTGTGATGTGTGAGGCTTTAATTTTTTATGCAAAAGAAATAAATGATAATAAAAGGACTTCCCTAGCCCTTAGACATTTATAATTTATTACTTTGCCAATGAATAAATAGAGCAGAAGAAAAGAAATTTCGGTACTCTGGGAAAGGCTGCATGGATTGCAAATAAAGTCCCCTCACACATTCTAAAAATGTTTTAAAAAATGGATCTTTATTCAGGCATTCAGTATAACTTCTGTTGAAAAAAATCAAAACACAAACATGGAAGTTAGATCAAGTTAGCTATTGGTGGAATGAAGAGCACTTTCTGCTCTCATCTACTATTTTACTTCACTTTCCCACTTTCTATAACATTTCCAATAAATCATCTCCACTTTTTTCTGAGTGGAGTACCTATAATGAAATAAAAATCTAGGATCAAGTGAAAAATTGCAAAAGTGGAGGACACAAGGGAAATAGATTTTTCAAACTAAAATATAGAGGAATGTCTAGGAACTCTACCTTCCTGGTAATTTTAATATTCTAGCTTAATTTACCACTGGTTTTCATAGAGTTAGAATAAAGAGGTCAAATTCAATGCCTTGATGCAAACTCAGCTTTTTCTTATTTACATGAAACATTTGGAATTCTATTAGTTTTGGGATTTTTTTTTTAAATCTGAAAATTGCTACATGACTCCTAGTCACTTAAATCACAGATGATGGAATGTTTTATTTTTAAGGATTTTAGTGCTTGATTACAATTTTTATATTTTGATTGCATTTGCTGATAACTTTTCAGGGGATTTGAAATGAATTGTTCTAGTCATCTGCATGATTATATCTAGAATCTAGTTTTCTTTCATTAGAATTATACAACAGAAATGCACAGCCAGTATAGACAAACAAAAACAGCTACTCTGCATAATATGAGCCAATCTTCTTTTTACTGGTATTAAGAAGGATTTTGACTTAGATAGCCATCATCTGCCTTGAGATTCTTAGCGTGAAAGCCCTTTAAAATCACTGTGCTCCCTTAATTACTACATACCCTAAATTGTCTTTTCCTAGTTCTAGCAATACTTATTTAAATTAATTTGTATTTTGTATTCTAGGTGGGTAAAAATATGTTTTTATTTAGGTTATTTGGAGAATAATAGTAGCCATATTTGATGAACAGAGGAGACCCCAAATCTACTGTTATAATTCTCAGCCTAATTTACCTAACAGAAAGTAGCTGAGTCCCATTGTTCTGAGAACTGTTCCACCTCTGAGATCCTTTGATCCAGTATAAAAGATGCCTGTCTTGCATATGTCAGGACATCAACAAAGCCTGCAGTGGTATGGAAATCTTCCTCCTGGCATATTAATCATTGATATGCTTTGTTGCTATTGTCAGTTTTAAAAATGGTTCTGCAAGGACAGACCTGCAAACTAGGACAAGTATAGGAAGGTGACAACTGAGAGAGGCTTTACTTTTTTCTTCTCTGCCAAGGAAGAATCATAGCCAATGCCCGCAGGAATAGCATGAACTCAGGGTTACTTCCCAATTGCAATTTATGTTTGAAGTAAAGCATGTAAAATTCCTACACACATGACTACTGAGGTCCTGTTCTATACAAAAATCCAATATGCCATAGGCTATCTGAAACATCCAATAGACCACAGTGTCTTGGCTATATAAGTACCCTTTCCTCCATCCAATTCCTTGTTTTGAGTCTTTTGTAGATGCTGAGCTGTAGTGATGATACATAATGATGTCATGTGATGACTTCAAAGAAATCAATAATTTTTTTTTCTGTCTTCAGGTTAGACAGGTTAGAACACAGTTTTTTTTTTTTTTTTTTTCATACCAGGGTTTGAACACAGGGACACTAACCCATGGAACCACATCCCAAGCTAATCCTTTTTTTTTTTTTTTTTTGAGATAGGGTTTTGCTGCTAAATTGCTTAGGGCCTTGCTGAGTTGCTGAGACTGGGTTTGAACTAGTGATCCTCCTGCCTCAGCCTCCCAAGCCTCTGAGATTATAAGCATGTGCCACTGTGCCCGGCCAGAACATAGTTATTGAAAATGAAAGTGGTTTTGCCTTTAGGTGTTAGGATTTGTCCATTGGCTATCTAATGTGTGGTATTTTTTTAGCAGTATTAATTTGGGATACTTTGACATTCAACAAGGAAAAGAATGTCCTGGGAAGTCTGCCACATCCTGGTTGTGATATTTGTTACCTCAAATAATCTCTCTGAACAATGAGACAGAGAGTCCAACCCTATCACTATGTACTAGACATTTGTCATATTTGAGGTTACCTATTATCTTTTGTTTAATTTTTCTATACTTGGGAAAATTTCCAAGTTAATGAAGATGGCCTGACTGTTAAAGGAGTGAGAACTCAGATTCCCAGTAATCCCTTGCTCCTCTGCTGCAGGTGGACTTCACCAGTCAAGTACCCATTGCAGCCATTGCTTCAGTCATGATTGATGAGAAGAGAGTTTGAAACTTGGTACAATTTTGTTGGTAGAGGTGATCTTTGAAACATCTGGTTGTCGACTTACTAAAAGTAAAATTAAATTATAAAACATGTCCTAATTTCAAAAACCTCCTCCCCCCAAAAAAACCCTAAACAAAACAAAAAACACCAACCAACCATCCAAACAAACAAACAAAATCCAAACCATTCAGGAAAAAGTCTGGAATAAAGGAACCACAAAAGTTTGCATCGTAGTGTAAATGTTTAATGATGGTGACCCACCCACACACACCAGGACTGGTTATGATTTAATAAGAAGTCTGACAAGTCCAAAGAATCTGCATTTTTAGTAGAATTGGTAAAGGACAGCCCGTTGATAGGGGTTTCTCACCAGAAACTTTTTTTCATCTCTCAACTATGTTAAAGTTACATATCTTTTGATTTGCCCAAAGAACATTGAGTTTATAAGGAAAAAAGACATTAGGTTAGCACTGTCACATTGGGAAATCTGCTCTATGTTCACTTATATGAACCTACTCTTAACTTTTATCATTTTAGTGGGAAAATCATAATCTTTAATCCAGCCTTATTTGTAAAATAGTCCATTCTTCGAGTTTAGTCAAAACTGTCTGCATCCTGCTGGCTGCCTTATGGAAGCAAATACCAAAAGCCTCATGTGATTTGAAATATTAGAGATAGAAAATGTGCACACATACTACCTAAATGCATGTTTGGAATTGAATTCTACTTGGAAAAAATTGCAAAGGTAAATATTTGAAATAAAGTTAGGCTTTCTTCTGCTTCATGATCAGATCAAATAATCTGTAAAGTAAAGCCTTTAACAGGAATCTGTGCAAGACAGTTCATTACTTTTGGATCACTTTCCATAACTAAATAAGGGCATCAAGGAAGAGAGTGTCATATATATATCCCCACTCAATGACTTGGTGATTTCATAGTTCTCATCACCCAGGATCATCTCATTAGAATTTCATTCAAATGCTGTTGTGTAGAATTTGTACAGAAGGGCCCTTGGAACGAGGATTATTATGTAAGGGCTGGTCCTGTCAGAGATGAGTCAGCATTCTTCCCTCTCCCCATACTTTCATAGCCTTGCACTGCATAACAATTCTTGAGTCACAATGCAACAACTGAGGAGAAATGTCAACAAATGACAGGGCTTTTTTGCTGTCTTGATGGTCTGTCCAGATACATGCAAACGATAGTGGTCCATACACTGAAACTTTCTTCTTCAGCTGCTGCACATATTATACATGCATAATTATTCCTCAGTTAGACATAAGGGAAAATGGATGAATTTCAGGACTTTTTTAAAGCTTAATACAAAACTGTTTTTCAGGATGATGTTTTTTATATCCATGATTGTTAAATAAGATTTGAGAGGTTACTAATCAATTTGGAACTTTAAAAATGCCTGTGGGGAAATAAAATGAAACACCTATGGATGAGTGTAAGCTTCTTCACACATACACAGGATTCCTCTATGAATAGTGATGAAATCGATATGATGGTCAGGTTACTGCTCTTCTGATTATAATTTAGTTTATTTGAGTGAACATTTATTGAGTATCTACTATATGTCAGGCTTAATGTTGGTACAATAATGAATGGCACATGGTGCCTGTGTTTAAGATCTTCATAGTCATATATCTCTGAGATTCACAGACAGAAAACACTGCCAGAATTGCTGAGTATTAATAAATCCATGATGAAAATTACTTTGATTAGGATTTTTCTTTAGTGAGGGGGTCAGGATCTTCATAGCAAAATCAATAATGTAATATATATCTAGTTACTGTTCACTATTTCCCAAATGGCCACAAATTGTATAGAGCGATGTTAAAAGAGGCCAATCAATGAAAGTGGAATGAGTTATACTGTCAGCTGTGCTTACTACAATGAAATATTATCCTTTCTTATGAGTGCAGGCATTAATGTTTATCATAATATCGACCTACATTAGTTGATGACTGATAAGAGTTTCATTTGAGCCTCACTACAGTCTGTGAGGTAGAGTTAGTTGGTGAGAGTTTTTAGTTGCAAACAATAAAATTCAGCTTGAATAGTTTACCAAATACACAGACATATAAGTGGTATTAGAAAAATTCTTTGAGAGGGCTGATTCAGACCCAAGGCTAAGTCTCTGAGAACCACACTCAAGACCAGTCCTTGGAGCTGGCAGTAAAGAGACTTCCTTTATGCCACTGTCCCAATGAAGATGAAGTGCCAGGAATTCAAGCTTACTGTCAGCATCATGGCCATCAGTACCCATTTAACTTTTGTGTCAGGAATTCAACCTCATAACCAAATAATTGGTATGTTTAAAGTCAATGGTAGCATATAATTGTAAAAATAATACAAGTGTTATCCTATTGTCATTGTCCCCTTCAGCTCATCCACTCACTCTGCATCCTGTATTCCTAACTACTTGACTTCTCTAACCACCAAATCATGAGCTTTCTCAGGATAAGGGGGATTATGTTTGGGTGTTGGGGACTGGGCAGGCTATTTTGGAGGATCCTAACTTTTAGAGATGGGTAAAGAGCTATGGAGGGCCAGAGGCAGTGTGAAGGTACTGGAGCTGGCAGGGAGCAGGATCTGAGAGCTGATGGATAAGAGGAGCAGAAAGGAAGATAGGCTATAGCAAAGGAAAAAATTAGTAAGATCTTTGCTGTAGTGAATAAAGCCTTAAACTCAACTCATGTTACATTAAAATCATCAAATAAAAATGAATATTCTTGAGTATTTTCATGTCTTTAGATTAAAGATTGTATTCTAGGATTATTTTCAAAAGAAATGACAAAAAATAATTCAGAACTGTAAGTAATTTGTGAATAAGAGTGATATCTAAGAGCAACTCCTGCTGGGTACAACTTCACTGATTCCATTTTGCCATACATTCCTTTAGGGCTCATTTGTATCTGTCCACTTGTTTGATGATTTCTACCTAGGGTAAGGTGCTGCACAGTGATTCAGGCAGTTTTTAATAATTGAGAGAAAGATTTCTTTCACCAGTGGAAACCACAAAGTTCCCTCTCCCCCTCTTTATTGAAAAGACTTCACATAATAATATGCCTCAATGACTATTTTTGAAAAGAATGATATCAACAAAATGATTTTGAATTTTTCTGCATATCATAGGAATATCTTTCAAGAGAAAAAAAGCATCATGTGATTTTATACAAAGGAGAATTTGGGAATCAAAATCATGCCTCCAAATAAAGTACTTATGAATTCTAAGAAGATAAGAAAAATACCATCAAAATGTTTGTGATGAATATGTATTTAGGTAGGTAAACTTATGGAAGAAACCCATGCAGCTGTTTGCATGCATTGGGGCATATATGATCATTTGAAAAATTGCATTTATGTTTATAATTTATATTTAGGAACTAAATATATTCACTGACATTAATTCAAAGGTTATTTTTCTCCTTTGATTTAATACATTTGAGTCTTAATTATAACTTTTTTTGGTGTTTTTTTGGTCAGAGATCCACTTCTCCAATTACAACATTGTTATTTTGGAACAATATAATCAATTTAATGATAGTTTAGTTTATGGCAATTTCTATGAGATTATTATAATGAAAATTAGAAGTAGAATATGTGGGTGCTTTCCTTGTAGTTTTCTGTAAGGATGCCAGGGATTTATAAGATGTTCAATGAATATTCCAAGGTATTTGAGATGAAAAAATTTTCTAAACTACATGTATAGAATATTTCCTTTTGCACAGAATGGAGGAAGGTAAACACAAACTTATTGGTACTTGATTTTTTAAAATGCAGAAGTGTTCTTTAGAAAGACACACAGACATAGCAATGGCAGTTGTCCTATTTGAAGTTGTGGAAGGGGTCAGGGACCAGATGGATTGGAGACATGATTGGGAGGGAGATGTTCATATTTTTTACTTTTGAACTTTGTGACTATACTATTTGCTGAAAATTATTAAAACAAACAAAAGCAAACATTTTTGATTAAAAATGAGTAATTACTCTTGTGAAATTGTTTTTATAAGTAATAAAGTGGTAATTTTTAAAATTCTCTTGATTCATGTTCTTTATACTAAGACTTTCTAAATAACCAAATTACAACATCTGGGGCATAAATTACAAATAAATTTTACTGTAATTACTTTTCAGTCAGCAATTCACTTGAAAACTATAAATTTCCTGTGAATATCCATATGTTCAATTTTACAGTCCATAAATTTGATGGCTTTTTCAGAAACTTTGGCATTAATGGTCCACAGAGGAAAATAAAAAGTATTGAGAAGATTAAGAATTAAATAAAAGGGAACAACCAAGTATATGAGCCTCAAATGTAGATCTCTATTTTTTTTTTCTACAAATGACAGTGTTTGGGGAAGTTTTCTAGATTGCTAGTTGAAACAGTGTGTCTGTGAAAACCATGAAGACTTTTCAGGTCCCATATTGGTCTGTTTTAGTCAGATTTTTCACTGCTCTGACTAAAAGACCTGACTAGAAGAATTTTAGGAGGGGCTCATGGTTTCAGAGGTCTCAGTCCATAGCCAACTGGCTGCATGCCTTGGGCTCGAGGTGAGGCAGAACATCATGGTGGAGGGAAGTGGCTCGTCCCTCTTCCCTGTCTCACATGACGATCAGGAAGCAGAGAGAGACTCCATTCCCCAGATATAAAATATGTACCTCAAAGCCATACCTCTGATGGTCACCTCCTCAAGTCACACCCTGCCTGCCTTCAGTTACCACTCTGTTAATCCCATCAGGGGATTAATTAACTGATTGGGTTAAGGCTCTCATAACACAATCATTTCACTGCTGAATGTTCTTGCATTGTCTCACATGTGAATTGTTGGGGGACACCTAATATCTAAACCACATCATGGTTTAAAAATCCCTTCTAGCTCTGCCAGTCAGTCATTCCATTGCAAGGAAGATATAGGAAAACAGGAAAATAGAAATCAAGACAAAGTCTTTTAAAGCAAGTTTCAAGAACTTGGGATTGATTTGCATGATCATTCTTCATCAGAGCATCGTTTGACCTGCTCAGCTTAAACAAGGAAAATGATATTAAACATATCATAGGATAACTAGTGTTAAACAGAAGGAAGAAACTCCTAATGATAAAAGTGCTAATTAACAAGACAAATCTGCAACCCTGGAGATCTTTAAAAACAAAATCAAAAGTTCCTTAGGTGATTTAGGCATTTGCTCTTTTCTTGAGCCATGAGTAAATATCTCCATAGGTCATTTAAGAAGTGTCACAGATAAATTATCACTTCATTGTATGAACGACTCAATATCTAAGCAAGTTTTTTTTTTTTAAGTTTCATATTTTCAAGCTGTGGACCTTAATGGCACATTTTGGTAGTTTGTTTAAAGCACTACTTATTGTAATCACAGCAGCTACTTTGGGTAGTTTTAGGAATGGCTCATTTAATGCAAATGAGAAAGAATTTACAAAATTAGAAATCAACACTTATTTAAATTTGCATTATGTTTGATAATTTCATTTATAACCACCTCACTCTTTCACAATATTGTATGTCTTCAAAACATGTATTTGCCTTGATAGCTCTTATGATTCCTAATATATTGCCAGTACATAGGGTAAAAATTAATCCCGTAATCAATCTCAAAATTCTCAAGTTCTTCCAAGAGAGAACAATATGTACAATAAGCACACACACTCTCAGCTCAGAATGTCATTAGCATAAAATGGCTCAATAACCCAGAATGGCAAGAAATTGATTTTAGGCCTTGGGAAAATTTTATTTCCTTAACCTATTATTTTTACAGTTGGCTTCTGTTTTAAATTACTTTGAGTCGTGCTATATGTTAACACAATGTAGTTACTGGGAACATACCAAGTCAGTGCTGCTCTACATTTTGAAAACTGAACAATTTTACAGATCATTAATAGTTTATAATTTTGCTGCATGATTCTTTTGACTTAAATAATTGCAAGATAATGAGTATCCTGGATGTTTACTAATGATTAGAGATTCTTAAGCAGAAGGGGACATTGAGAGGTTTGCTATCAACTAGACATTTCCCTTGAGTGACTGTGATATCAAATCATCCTAGACAAGCATACCCAGTCTGTTATACAATTTCTCTACAACAAGATGCCTCAAGTTGTTTAGAAATTTGTTTCAGTGTTTATCAGCCTTCACTATGAATGTAATCAATCAAAATCTCTTAGGCTACATTTCAGGATTAGATTTGTTTGTTTAGTAAAATAAGGGAAGAAAATGGGTCATCTTGTTTGTTATGTCCCCCAGCTTTTTATTTGGAAACATTTTAAGACTAAAGAAAATGGTCATTTATGCCTAGTCTCTTATCCATGCTTTGCTACCCATGATTTTTCATTTACCTATGGTCAACAGTAGTTTGTAAATATTAAACAGAAAATTCCAAAAATAAACTATATCTAAGTTTTTAATTGTGTGTTGTTCTCACTAGCATGATGAAATTTTATTATTCTGCTCCATCCTACCAAGGATGTGAATGATTCCTTTGTCTGGTGTATCCACACTGTATATGCTACAAACCCATTAGTCACTTAATAGTAGTTTTGATTATCAGATCTACTAGTTATCGGATTGTAATATCACAATGTTTGTGTTCAAGGAATCCTTTACTGGCCCTACAGCAAAAGAGTAGTGATGTTGGCTATTTTATTGCAGTGTATTATTATTTTTGTATTTCATTGTATCTTACTGTGACTAATTAGTAAATTAAACTTTATCATAGGCATATATATATATATA
>JAJEJO010002232.1:340919-377389 GCA_020662805.1 Glaucomys volans | reverse complement strand
AGGTCTGGTATTGTGAAACCCCCTGCTTCGCTCTTCTTGCTAAGGATTGCTTTAGCAATTCTGGGTCTCTTATTCCTCCAAATGAATTTCATGATTGCTTGCTCAATTTCTATGAGGTCTGTCATTGGGATTTTAATTGGAATTGCATTGAATTTGTATAGCATTTTTGGAAGTATGGCCATTTTGACATATTGTACTGTTTCTATACAGCTTTTACAAGTATTTTAAAAAGTAGAATCAAGGTTCTTACATTACATTTGGTTATGTTATTCCAGTCTCTTTCAATCTGGAACATTTTGCTGGTCTTTTTCTTATTTGTTTTTAATGACATTGACTTTTTTTTTTTTTAAAGAGCATAGACATATTGTCTTGTAGAATGCCCTACATTCTGAAATTTTTAGATTGTTTTCTTATGATTAGACTCAAGCTGAGCATTTTTGGCAAGATACCACATAGATGTGTTGGTATTTTGTATAGTATCACCCTGAGACAATTGACAATCAGGTTGTCTCACTATTGATAATGCCAAATTTGCACATTTGATTAAGGTTTTGAATGTGAAATTACTCTGTTAATTTCTCTATTAAGAAATGAAATTTTGTCTTTGCATTTAATACATAACCTGTAGGATGTTATGAACTTTATCTTATTATCTCTGAACCTTTCACCCACTTGTTTTGGCATCTGATGACAATTCTTGTCTGGATCATTTACTACCTTGGTGAAGGAAATGGTGTTTTCCTGCTTTAGTCCTTCCGTCTGCCTTTGTCAGCAAGTATTCTTCTGCATTTGCATCTTTATTATAGTTGAAATTGGGATACAGATCAGCCTTTGGACATGTATAATTACATAAATGGTATGAATCTACATCATGCACAACCACAGAAATGAAAAGTTGTACCCCATTTGTGTACAATGAATCCAAATGCAGTTTGTAAAAATAAAAAATAAATTAAAAAAAATGAAATTGGGAATTGGAAGGAAAAAAAAAAAAAAAAAAGAAATACCTCCCAGTGGCAGTCAACTTTGCTAGTTGGCTCAGCTGATCAGCACGTGCTGCTGAGGAAGCCAAGACCTCACTGTTCATCTGGGGCCAGTTACGTGGGCTGTGATTCAAGGCCATGGGTATAATTTTCCTTTTCCAACTCAGGATTCTGTGCCAGTGGCCACCTGGGAAACAGGGCATCTAATTGGGCTAGAGCTGTACAAATATTTCTGATTCAAAACACAAGCTCTACAAATTGTGGATCATCTTTTATGTCATGTGGAAGATGATGATTATTATAAAAGTCTGTATTTTCCAACTCCTTTAGGTCCTTATAAAAACAAACAAACAAATACTTAAGGATTTTTGTGAATAGCTTTTCTGTCTCTGGCAAGAATTAAGGAAAAATTACCTTAAGTAAAAACCCTGGTGAAAGCAATTAAAATGAGAAAAAATTTTTATTACTAAAAATGATGTAAAATATATTCTAAAAAAAAGACATTTGCTGATTACAATAAACAGAAGAAGGAATTTATTGCCAAGAACCTTACTCTCATGTATTCTTGAAAAATTGTTTTTATTTTTAAATTTTTTATTGACATAAAATTGTACATCTTTATGAGGTACATTATAACATTTCAGTCATATATACATTATGTAATAATCAAATCAGGGTCACTGGCATATCCATAACCTCAAACATTTATTATTGTCGTTTGTGTTGGGAACATTAAAAATACTGCCAGCTATTTCAAAATATACAATTAATCATTGTCTGCTATAGTTATCCTACTATGCCATAGAATATTAGAAGTTATTTTTCGTATCCAACTAAACCCCTGTACATATTTAGCCATTCTCTATCTCCCCTTTCTTGAGGTCCTTCCAAGGCTCTGGCAACTACTATTCTATACTCCACTTCTGTGAAATCAACTTTTTAGCTTCCAACTTATAAGTGAAAAAGCATGTGGGTATTGCAGGCATAGCTCAGTGGTAGAAGGCATGCTTAGCATGCATGAGGCCCTGAATTCCATCCCCAGAACAGCAAATAACAAAAACAAAAACAAATAAGCAAATGAGGTATCTGTGTTTCTATACCTGATTTATTTCACTTACCATAAGAATGTTTTTTTTTTAAAAAGCAGAAACAATGACAGAAATAAAAGAAAAAATTTTGAAAAGTCCAAAACAAACAAACAAAAACTCAAAACAAAAAACCCAACATTACCTGAATAAAATAATGACAATAGTGTCTTATGTTAGAGTTGAAAAGAGAAATCTGAAATACTGGGTAATAGTAGCCTGTAAGTCTAGGAAGGAAATAATCAATGATAATGTGTTTTAAAGGCCTTTTATCAGTCGTGGATAGTTTAACATTAGACTTGGTTAACTTAAGCCAGCATGGTAAAATATTAAGGGTAATCACTAGAAGAATAAAAATAAGGTAAGTAAAATTCAAATCAATATATGTAAAAAAGCTTTAAAGAAAAAAAATGAAACTAAAACTCAATAAAAGAGCAAGGAAAATAGATAAGTGAGATAAACAAAAAATAAAAAATGGTAAGAGAAAGTTCATATATGTCAATAATTGTAATAAAGATAAATGGACTTGTAACTCATTGGTTGATTATATAAAAGCACCAGCTGCAGTGTGTTTGTAAGAGGGGTGCCAGACACTGATGATGGGATAAGCTATTGAGGCAGATGCTGTTTGTGAGAGACACATCTAAAGCATTAGGGTACACAGAGGTTGAAGTTGAAAGGGTGGCAGTTCATCAGACATTAGACTTGGTTAACTTAAGCCAGTATTAGTCATTGACTAATGAACGAAACCTGGTATGATTATGTGAGAATTAGAAAAAAAAAAAATACTTCAAATCAAATGCCTAATATATTCATGTATTCAGAAGGAACAATCAAATAAGAAAAGTTTGGTTTCATCCAGAAGAATAGAGCTACTTTGGATTAGACAGAGGGAAGTGAAGGGAGGGGAGGAGAATGAGGGTAGGAAGGATAATGGAATGAGTCTTACATTATTTTCTTGTGTGCATATAGGACTACTTGACTTGGTGTCATTCTACATCATGTACAACCAGAAGAATGAGAGATTATACTCTAAGTATGATGTGTCAAAATGCTTTCTACTGTCATGTATAACTAATTAGAATAAAAAATATTAAAAAAGATTGCTCTAAAATAGAAAAAAGAAGATAAAACAATTTTAAATATGTGTGTAACAAATAAAATCACTTCCAAACATGTGAATTGACAAACCCACTCTTAAGGAGAGATTCAATATACTCTCCCCATTATGCATAGGAAAAATGGGGAAAAACTACTGTCTTACAAGATTAGGACAGACAAATACAAAATTGATTTAACAGACATATACAGAATTCTATATTTAGCCTAAGAGAATACACACTCTTGTCAGGTTTTTATAAATACGACATTTATGAAAATTGATTAAGTACTGGGCAAATAAGCAAATTTCTATCACATTTCAAAGTCATTGTTTTAATCTAAACCTCTGACCACAGTACAGTTAAGACAGAACTTAAAAACAGCAGGGTGGCTGGGCAGGGTGGCACACACCTGTAATAAACTAAAAGAATAAGAATTGGAAAGGAGGAAATAATAGCACTTGTACATTGATTGAAATTTCCAGTTAAAAAGAAAATATTTCAGATTATAGAAAGCATTCAGCTGCAGTGTGTTTATAGGAGACATGCCAGAAGCATAAAAGAATGAAAAGTTGAAAGAAAAAGGTTGAGGCATAAAAGATGACTACTTAGTAAGGTTCAAGTCACTAGAAAATTGTACCAGCTCAAAATTTCTACCAACTTAAACATAAAGCCATAGGTAGACATGCACAAAAGACAAAAGTATGTAGAGAATTTGCTAAATCTATTATAGTGGAAAATCTAAAAACATTTCTCTTAGTAATTGACAGATAGAATATGTTAATAAAGGTCCTTTGAAAAAACCATTTGACATTTTAATGACTTGTGCAAACCTCATGACCCAGGACTTCCATTCCTAGTCCTCATGTGAACCAAGATGACTGGATCAGCAATGATCATAATTGTAAAATGTTTCAAGCAATCCACCAATTGTTAGTGGACACTGGATGGCTTCGAGCATTTTGCTACACTGTCATGGTGCAATCATATGTGATTCTCTTCATAAAGAGAAGTATGAGATTAATCTACAAAAATATTGGGAACAAACTGTGAGTGACACAGACCTGGCGCACACCTGGGAGCATCAGAATGCTTATGTTTTATCTTCTAAGGCAGGAGCAGGCAGCAGCATGAGGACTCATTATATGTTCTGCATACATTATAAATATTTTTTGTACTTAATAGCGTAAATACTGTGATGCGAATAATACAACTAAGATTGAGCAAAGAGGAGTGGGACTTTCAGAAGCAGAACAATTTGGGTTGGGGAAGGTCTGAGAAATTAGGAAATAAGACAATTGAATATGTTAACCTGATAGTTGTTTTTAAAAATAGGTACAGATTCAGAAGATGTTAAAAAAATTAAAAATATCTATGAGCCTCTGCAACTTCTTCAAATTCTTAATGTCCTTTAATTTGGAGTAAAAATTAGATCTGTCATAATAGGTTATCAGTATTAAATAGTATGTGTTGATTCCTTTTTTCCTTTCCTAAGTTCTTATTTCTTTTTTCTTGTGTCATCCTGATCTTTACATTTATGGCTCCTTACAAGCTTAGATAATCACCTGTCCTCCCACCCCCACTTTGCTGAGTGAGTGGGGTGGAACAGTTCAACCTGTGCGTACTCAGGGCTGAGGGAACACACTGTTACCTGTGATAATACCCAGGGATCCAGAACAGATACAAAAGTCATATTCCTGAGTCCAAGCAAGAAGTCTCTACTGGGTAATTGATGAAATGGGGTTGGGTGGAAAAAACTGGGTGTAAAGAGTACCATAAAAAGCCAGAGGTGGACGTGAGTGCCCATGTGGGTGGAGAGCCAGGGAGTGATTGAGAGGCTGGGAAAAGAGAGTCAGAAGCAATAAAACAGGGAAAGGTGATCGAATTTGGACAAACTTAGAAAATACAAGGCAGTACTTTTAGCACTGTCTACTACAAGTGAGTTGTGTTTATTTTGTAGGAGTCAGAAAATAATGCTCTGTCCTTCTGCTTCATCTTTTAAAATAGTTTTTATTTTCTGACTTCTATACCCATAATATTTCATCCACAGTTCATAATAGGAAGGTGAGCTTCATTAATGAATATGTTACTATTCTAGAAGGTTATCAGTGGCATGACAAAAATGGATAATTTTGGCAGACAGCAAATAAAACTCTGGTCATTGATTTCTTTGCAAGAGGGGGAAAGTCAATTTTAGGTCAAAGGAACATTTTAATCATAAAGCAGTGAGTACAAGATGCATTAAAATTAAAGAGCTAAAACATTAGCTTTATTTTTGGATTTCTTAATATAAGTCATTTTAATTCCAGTCCCTATACCCCTGATGTTTTATGATCACGTGCCTAATGATTCCTAACTGTCAAGCCAGGGAAAAATATTAGGACAGGTCACCTTTCAGTATGGATAAATAAATAGAATGTGCATACCCGGCCAACTCAGAGGTGTGGAGAATTACTCTGGCTGTGTTCCTTTTTCTACAAAACAACACACCACCACCACCAAGCTAGAGATCACCTTTGATCAAATGATTAAAAAGTCTGAGTTTAAAAACACTTGAAAATAAATATTTCACTCAAATAACTACTAAGCGACCTTTAGATTAACAAACAAGTTACAAAAAAGTGTTTTCTCTATCACAAAGTTAAAATTGAATGCCTATTGGATCAATAATAAAATCTAGTAACAATATTCTTACTGAATCAGAGTGTGGGATGAGAATAATTAAGAAAATTAATCTGCTGCCATCTAGGACTACTGTTGGCCAGAATCTATTGCTTCCCTGACTCTTAACTGTTTTCCTTTACCTGATCTTACATTAGGAGATATTTAATTGCATTATTTTTTAATTTAAAAATTATTTTATTTATTTTAAATTATTAAATATTACATTAATAAATTCATTTAAAATTATTTATTTGAACATTATGTTAAGTTGATACATGTATACAATGTGTAATAATCAAATCAGGGTAATAAGCATTTCCATATCCTCAAACATTATTATTTCTACTTGTTTAGGTATTTTGAAATAAATAATAAATAAAAACCAATAATTTATGTACTGTGCTATGGAAAACCAGAGCTAATTCTTCCTTTCTGCATTTTGGTTCTCTTTTTCCTTTTTTCTGTTGTGTCTGCATCGTCTTCTCCAGTCTCTAGTGACCACTGTTCCATTCCAGTCTTCCATGAGATCCATTTTATGGTTTCTGCAAATGAATGAAAACATGTGGGATTTATCTTTCTGTTTCTGGCTTATTTTTGCTTAACATAATGATCTCCAGTTCCATTTGTGCTGCTGCAAATAACAGGATATCACTCATTTTTATGGCTGAATAATATTCCTCTGTGTGTGTGTGTGTGTGTGTGTGTGTGTGTGTACATCACATTATCTTTATCCATTCATCCATTTATGGAATTCTTGGTTGATTCCACATCTTGGCTATTGTGAATTTTGCCATAAATAAAAGTGGGAGGGCAGTTGTCTTTTGCATATAATAATTTCATTTCCTTCAATCCTACCCAGTAGTAGTAGGATTATTGGCTCTTACAGTAGTTCTATTTTCAGTTTTTAAAGAAATCTCCATACTGCCTTCTACAACAGCTATACTGATAAATTCTCACCAAGAGTGTATAAGAGTTCCCCTTTCTCTACTTCTGTGCCTGTGTTTGATATATACATACATACATACATATATATATATATATATACACACACATATATATATATATATTGACTTTTGGTAACAGTCATTCTGTCTTGAGGTAATATCTAATTCTAGTTTTAATTTGCATTTCCCTAATGAAGAATGGAACTGAACATTTCTTTCATATAGCTGGTGGCCATTTGTACGTTTTCTTTTGAGAAATGTCTCTTCAGATCTTTAGCTCATTTAAAAATTGAATTATTTGTTTTTGGGGTGTTAAGTTTTTTGAATTCTTTATGTATTCTGGATATTAATCCCTTGTTGGATGAATAGTTTGCAAATACTTTTTTTCATTCTCTAGGTGAGGAGGTAATATTAAGTACTATAAAAAACATGTGGAAAAGTGTTATCTTATAACAAGAAAAGGAAAAGACATCTGTTTTCAGATCCTAGTTTTCATGGTGGTTTGCACAGTTGTCATATCAGATCCCAGCTCTGGTTTGAAGAGGTCATGAAGTCTTGGTTAGCTCTCATGAGGTGTAAGAATTGATTAAGATAAATTTTGACCTCTGGAAAACTTTTAAAATCATATACACATTCTCTTAATGAAGTTCAATTTAAACAAATGAACCACAACATAAACAACAAATTTTGGAATTGCTGTGAAGCAGCAAAATATATGAGATTTATGTGGGACTTAGAAGCAATGACTTTGTTTAATTAGATGCTGAAATGGGTTATGGTTAAATTAGAATTTTAAGGACAATAATCATATAAGTAGTCATGTGAATGTCACAGGGTTATGTTTCCTCCTCTGCCTCTTCTTAGAGGTCATTATCACTGAATATTTATGGGATAGGTCTTAATATTATACAGCTCCTTAATAACAAGTTCTCTTTTATACATAGAAGAAAAAAAATCTTGTTAGTAGCTGCAGTGTCACCTTTGGAGCGATTTTGAGTAAATTCTGTTCAACTGTCTTCTATAACAAAGATATTTGAGAAAACATTTTAAATGCACTGAAAACATGAAATAAGCTTAGTAAAATCAACATAATAGTATCTCACCTTAACATCAGTAGTAAAAGAGGAAAAAGGCTTTTGCTTGTTTTAGGAGTGAGCTAGTTGATAAACTTAATATCTCATCGTTAGTATGATTTGCAATCTGGGCTGGGGGCTGGAGTTCATGTGTGTAAGTCCTCCCAGGTGATTTTAATGGGTTCTCAGTGTTGAGAAGCACTAGGCTAAACCAATAATGACTCCTGGATGCTATTTGACTGTTCTCTGTTCTTTCCCACATGAGAAAGCAGAAACCAGGGGTTTTCTTAAATATAGAGAAGTATAAGAAATCTCCACAGTGGAATTAACTTGGGAGCTTTACAGATACTGACGTCTGGGTCCCAGGGTGAAGAATCACTAGCATAAGAAATCTAAGAATGAGACAGTGATAGTAGGATAATTTTAATACTTAATGTAGTCTTATTTATATTTTTAAAAGTAAATCATCTGAGAACCTGTATTAAGTTGAATCATATGAAAATATTTTTGTGTAAATAAGAAGTTGTCATATCAGTAAAAATATATCATTAAAAATAACTTACTGCATATTTAGAGTGATTCCAATATGTTAGCACCAATGCCAAGAAGAGCCCCTCTAAAACTTATTCATTTGTAAAATGAAAGGCTGTCTTAGGTGAGGATTATGATAATGTTGATGATAATGGTGATCATGATGGTGGCACTAATGATGATAGTTAACACTTATCAAGCACTCCCAAAATGTCTGGTAACATGTTAAATGCTAAACACACACTTTTTTTTTTAGTCTTTACCTAACACCTCATGATAGACACTAATATTACAATCCCATTATATAGAAGAGGGAACTGAGTCATAGGGAAGACAAATAACTTACCTAAGATCATGGGGTTATTCTGTCAAAGAACTGTGATTGACCTGAACTATCTAAAGGAGGGTTGTGTTTTCAACCCCTGTAAGATGCTATCTCTCTGAGGACTGTGGTGAGTCTTTCCAGGTCTCAGGGTTATAGTTCCAGGTCAGACAGAATGATGTTCTATTTCCTTCTGGACCTTTGGAGACAGTTCATCACTCTCCAAGTCTACACTGCATCCTGATTGGCTGAACTTTAGTTTGCCTCCTGCTCTCATCCAGATCACATAAGTCATCTAGATGTGATCTTATCTGAAGTCACAAAGAGAATTCCCCAGTGTTTTCCCTTTTCTTAAGTGGGTAACAATGTAAATGACATTGGGTTAAACAATGGTAATGAGAAGATTAATGAAACACAGTACTGTTTCTCAAGGAGTCCCAGCCTAGTAGGGAAGAAAAATAATATGGTAGATAATAAGCCCCATTAGTTTTGTAAACAAAGCCCAATCATGGTAGAATAGAATGGACTAATTCTTCCTGGCATACAAGTGTGAAGGATTATAGAAACTTTCACAGGAGAAACATTTTTGTTTTTAGAAGGGACATTTGGAAGAAGATTCTCCAGGCTTTCAAGAATGGAGGGATGCTCTTATAAGCAGAAGAAATGACCATCAGTTTGCCTGGTTGTGAAAGGGTTAGTATTGCAAAACTTTGGAAACAGATTGTCTACTTGTGGCCCAGGTTGAAACTAATGACTGGTGTGTAGAGAATGGACAAAAGGACCTCATGCCATGGTAAAGGTTTGAAATTTTATCCTATAGGTAATTGGGTTCCGATGAACTATTAAAAGGAGAATGACCTCTTCACATCTGGAAATGTCAGATTGTAGAAGATGAACCAATTTTCCTTGCTTAATATTATGGTACATTAAAAATAGGTATCATCGTCATTATTATCATTTTCAAATGTTAGCACTTGGAGAGCATTGAAGATGTGATCTAATACCACCTACCAGCATAGAGTTTCATGTTTTGTCTTAAAGGAACCCAGGTAGGGAAAAGAGGTAGAATTGTACATTCATTTCCAGAATTGTTAGTGTAGGGAAATAGAATAGCACTGCTTGAATCAAAACTATGTGTTGCATTATGTTACACCTAAACTTGGAATTTAAAAAAATTAATAAAATCAAGTTTTGAGATTGCTTAGGTCTTGAGCAAGTCAGAAGTTAGCGTTACAGTTTTCTTCAGGAAAATTATAAGCAATTTTAGGCATAAAATAAGATCCAAAATTTGTTGGTAACTCAGTTGTTTGGGAAAAAATTTCATCATAAAAATGATGATGATAATTAATTTCATATAGGAGCACAAAGAAGTTTAACTTATAATGTAATGCAAGTTAGAATTCTCTTGGGAATGATTCAAACTAATTTCAGCAAAAACGTGTTGATAGTGGGAGCAGTAGTGGATTAATGGCTCACAAGCCCTATGAAAGTAAGGGTCATACCCAAGTTGATCACAGTCACATTTCTAATACCTAACAAAGTGATGGGCATATAGTAGGTGCATACTAAATATTTTTTTCATGAATGAAATACACCATAAGAATGTCAGAGTTTGAGATGGATTTTAGATAGGATAGAAGCTAAGGATTTGAATCCCTCAAGATTCTCTTTGTTAGCATTTTCATTTTTTGCTTCTTTGCATATCTTCATTCTTTCAGATCAAGTCATTGTCGTGGCTGGAGACTTGGTCATATGGAACACATATGTTCACATCTAGGTTTTGCATTAAATAAATTATACTAGAACCAAAAATCCAAGGGGAATTGCTTTGATTAGCCCAGTTAGAGTTTAGTGCTTAATAGTACCATCTACCTTGGCAGGTAGAATCATATAAGAACAGAGAGATACCCTATTGGAAGTGTATACTTGGACTGAAGGAAGATTTTGCTACTAAGTTTATACTCTGCAAATTTTACTGTTTTTTAAGAGAAGGCTCTCATCTAAACTAATGGGTTTAAAAAAAGAAAAAGGAGATATTCAGGGACTTTAAAGTTATGTTCTTTATGATGATTTAAGATGACAAAATCTGAAGGACAAGAGCCTTCAGATATGCAAAAGAACACTAAAGTGAATTCAAGTTATTATGGTGAAACATACTAGAAAAGTTATTAGAATGAATGAGAAGTAATGAAGAAAGAAAGCAACCTCAGGGTGTATTTGGTGGTAGATTAAAAAAAATGTGATCTCATTCAGCTAAACTTCATGCATTTACTGAATAGCTTTTATGTGCCAAGTATTGCAACTAGATCTGTTTAGTTCAGTAAGCCTGCAAGGCAGACAGTTTTTGCCAAAGCATCTGGAACCCAGCATTGTAAAACTGACCCATATGAAACCATCCATATGATATCAGCAATGAGAAAACACAAATATACTTAGAAAATTATAGAGAATATCATGCTAAGTGATATAAGCCAAGCCCCAAAAAACCAAAGGTTGTATGCTTTCCCTGATAAGTGGATGATGATACATAATGGGGGTGGGGGGCTAGGGGGTAAGAGAAGAAAGGAGGAACTTTAATTACATAGAGGGAAATGAGAGGGAGGTGGGGGCAGGGATATGAAAGATTGTGGAATGAGACAGACATCATTACCCTATGTACATGTATGATTACACGAATGGTATGAATCTACATTGTGCACAAACATAAAAATGAAAACTTGTCCCCCATTTGTGTACAATAAATCAAAATGCAGTCTGTAAAAATAAAAATAAAAAGGTATTACCAAGATTAAGAAAATGACTGCTATTATTTCCCTTTGTAGTCCCTAGACATTTCTTTTTATCCAATATTCACAGAAGGGATTGAGAAAATAACATGATATTTCTTGGTAAAATGATATTGTTATAATGTGATTTATATATATTTGTAAACATTGGTGAGATGCAGATTTTACTCACTTAACTTATGAAAATGTCTGTCATATAATCTAGTTAGTAAAGTCAGTCCTCTTTGTCAAACCAAAAAGAAAAAAAAAAAGGAGAATTATAGAGAGCTTCTTGCAGACAGTGTTTACCTAACTTAATAAAAACATGGTTGGTGTTAGGAATTCCACTCTTCATTTTCCTAAGTCTTAAGCCTCAACCACCCCATGATGTAGCTATATGTCGTCATATATATGCTGATGCTCTAAACAATAATAAAGTTGCCAATCTTCTTAGCTATTAAGCCAACAGGCAATGAAACCTGTGCTGCTACATAAGTTTCCCACTTTGTTCTGTGTTGAGGACACGTGGGAGGAGATCTGCCTTGCCTCAGGTTTTCCACACACTGTTGGTCTAGAGTTGAGCTCCATGTCCATTTGGGCAATTAGATATTGACTAGATAAGGTAAGATAAAAGAAAGTGGGTAGGAATTTCTCTTTTAGTTTGAAAACCAGGCTCAACCACCAGGTTGAACCACTTCTTAGAGTCCTTAGAAATGATGGAAGTTCTAAATGTCCTTAATCCTTGACATACTTGTCTACAGATAATGGTCATCTTTGGAGGGACTATCATCTGCATGTGGTAGAATCACTACGAACAATACCCCTTACCAATAGGCACCTCAATCAGGGCATAGTGCACTTCCAGAAACCTCCTTCTTCTTTGTATGTCCTCAGGCAGCCTCATATTCAGACTTTGTGAAGTTGCTCTATTGATAGAAAATCTTCAGTGAGCTTGTTATTAGCTTCAGAGCCACAGCAGAATGGAATGAATTACCTGGCTGGAAGTCGACATAGTCCCCTCATGTGGGGAGGCATGGTTTGGGGATGCTGCTGGAGAAATTTCTGTACATAATGAGGGGCTAGAATAGAGGGTCATCAGAGTTCACTCAGATTCCTAAATCTACAATTCTGTCTGATAAATTTATAACTGGAAATATAAGAGGTTTATCTCTGGAATGGGGGGTTCAGGGGACAAGGACATCATAACACTTGAAAATCTTTTTCTTCATTCCTCTCCAGAAGTAAGGATCTTGGTTGACTTCTTACTTGCTGCATCCTTGACTGTTGCTTGCCTAAATGTGATTTCCATGTAGCTGGTTAGAAATGCAGATTGTTTCAACAAAGGAAGAAAAAGAGATCTCTGGAAATAGTTTCTTGTTTCTATTACAAATATAAACTGTTAAAAAAAAATAAGCTGCTAAGCAGTGCTGAATCTTGCTGTTTGGTTGAAAATATGATCAAACAGGGAGACGATGCCTTACCCATCACCTTTTTTTCGTTATGCTCTCTCCAGGTTGCCAGCATAGTGGATTATCAGAATCTTGATTATGTTTTGAAGTATGTACAAACAAATCTTTTCATTGTTTCCTCTGGTGATTTTAGAGACCAAACAAGAATCTATCAATTGATAGTCAAGATCAAAAGGGTAAACAAATGAAAATTATCCAAAGGGCCAAGCTGATGTTTCATTTACCTAACTTATAAGACCTACTGAAACAAAGCACTTCAAATTTGAATGATATTAAGTATTATATAATTAAAATGTTTATTATTATTATTATTATTTTATTCATTTAATTTTGATCCATTGAACACAAATGGAGTACAGCTATTTTTTCTCTGGTTGTCCACAAAGTAGAGTCACACCATCTGTGCATTCATACATTTACACAGGGCAATGATGTCCATCTCATTCGGTTATTATTCTTACCCTCCCAACGTGACCCCACCCCTCCCTTCCCTCCATTCTTGCCTCCCTTCCACCCTCCATTACGCATCATCATTCACTTATCAGAGAGATCATTCGGCCTTTGGATTTTGGTGATTGGCTAATCTCACTTAGCATAACAGTCTCCAACATCATCCATTTACCTACAAATGCCATCATTTTATTCTTCTTCATGGCTGAGTAATATTCCATTGTGTATATATACCACAGTTTCTTTATCCATTCATCTATTGAAGGACATCTAGGTTGGTTCCACAATCTAGCTATTGTGAATTGAGCAGCTGTGAACATTGATGTGGCTGCATCACTGTAGTAATCTGATTTTAAGTCCTTTGGGTATAGGCCAAGGAGTGGGATAGCTGGGTCAAATGGTGGATCCTTTCCAAGTTTTCTAAGGAATCTCCACACTGCTTTCCAGAGTGGCTGCACCAACTTGCACTCCCACCAGCAATGTATGAGTGTACCCTTTTCCCCACATCCTCGCCAACACCTGTTGTTGCCTGTATTCTTAATAAAAGACATTCTAATTGGGGTAAGATGAAATCTTAAGGTGGTTTTGATTTGCATTTCTCTTATAACTAGGGATGTTGAACACTTCTTCATATATCTGTTGATTGCTTGTAGGTCTTCTTCTGTAAAGTGTCTGTTCATTTCCTTGGCCCATTTATTGACTGGGATATTAGTATTCTTGGTGTAAAGATTTTTGAGTACTTTGTAGATTCTGGAGATTAGTGCTTTATCTGAAAATGTTGTCCAGAAACTGATTCTCAATTTCAGTTCAATAATGAACTACAAATTTATATACAAAGCATTCATCAAAAACACTAGTATGTGCTAGCTTGTCCCCCAAATATCACTTAAAGTCAATATAATACTCTGAGAGGATCAAGTTACCATATTTTACAGATAAAGCAACTGAGGTTGAGAGAAGTAATGAACCTAAATTTTCACAGCTGAATCCAGGTCTGCTTTCTCTGAAAATCATATGCATTCCAGGATATCAAAACAGCCTGTCTTTGGGCAGGCATGATTCTCTTCACATCAAATGCATGCTGCAATTTTCTAAGGACATTGTGGCCCTTTGAAAAATTTCTTGAGAGTATGACTATGTGGGGTGATGAAAAGACAGAGTGATGGGGAAGGGTGGTAGCAAGAAGTTTGGCTATATTCTAAATATTTCAGGGTACACGTGGGACAGTATTTGGCTTTTCTTTCATTCTCTTTGAAGTTTGTCTAGATTGCTAGACAAATAAAATTTCCAACACCAAAATTAATTATATTGGTTCAGGTTGTAGGTTAAAGTCCTATTCAAACATTTTATGACATTTTTTTTTTCATCTTGGTTTATTCTGTTAAATGAGTTTCTATCCAACTTGTTTCTTAGCTTTCTTGCAAGTAATAGAACTTAATATTTCATGTTCCGAATGTGCACTTGGCACAATGGTAGTGGTGGTCAAGGTGATGGTGAGGGGCATTGGGTGTGTGTGATGATGTGTGCATTGGGTCAAGGTTAAGATGACAATATTCTTCTGGGCCGGGCGCGGTGGCGCACGCCTGTAATCCCAGCACTTGGGAGGCTGAGACAGGAGGATTTTGAGTTCAAAGCCAGCCTCAGCAACTTAGTGAGGCTCTAAGCAACTCAGTGAGACTCTGTCTCTAAATAAAATACAAAATAGGGCTGGGGATGTGGCTCAGTGGTGGAGTGCCCTGGGTTCAATCCCCAGTACTGGAAAAAAAAAAAAAAAAAAAGAAACCCAAAACCAAAAAAAACCCAATATTTTTCTGGAAGTTGAATTCTTGGCCACATGGAAGCAGAGTTTATAGCTACCTGTATGGTGTAAAAGTGCTGAAAAGAGAATGTATAAAAAATATTTTTTTCTTTTAAATGTAGACTAGTCTACTTGTGTAGGTTGTTATTGATCTTTCTTTCATAATGGGGATTATGGGCAGTGGTGGACCAAGAAGATGGGCACATAGATGTACATTAAATTGAACATGAGTAAGTCAAATGTTGGGAAAAGCATGGAAACAGGACTTCCTAACCTGAAACAGAACAACTGGTATGTTCCACATTCCTGAATAAGCCAGCAACCAAGAGAGCTGTAAACCATGACCAACCATGAATTTTATGTCTTATAAGAAATTTCCATGAGGTTCATAGCAACAAAGATAAGATGAAGGTAGCGGAAAATGTTCACGGTACACACATGTAAATAAGCCTTTAATACTTAACCAGCTTTTGACTGAGCTCAGCTGCCTTTTAATCCTCTTGCCTGGCAGGAACCAATGTTGAATGAGCCTCACTTGGAGACCTATTAGTGCTCAGAGTACACTTCTTGCTAATCCAGTAAAAACAGGAAAGAGAATTAAAAAAAAAACAGAGACATTGTTGAAGCATATGAACCTACTATAGCATATCAAAGGAATACCCTCTGAAAGTTCAAATGTGGCCCTTAGACTACATTTTCCCAGAGGAATCCCCCAAATGTTTATGAGAGAACTTTTCATTTTCTCAAATATTGTGTCTCCAGAGATTCAGGGAAGCAGATACAAAAGATGAAGGTAGAAAAACATCCTTACATGGAAGTCAGGTCACCTGGCAGAGAAGTCCCTTGGTTGAGTTCCTCCCCTTGCTGGGAAGCATTTCAAGCCTGAGGGATGGATTTGAAGGAGAGAAGGCATGACCTCAGAAACTGGTTTGGAAACAAACAGGTAAAGCTCTACCTGTTTTTCGATTAGAACAACCAGGTTCAATCAATAGTTAGACATTGTTAAATTAGACCATTGAAATGAGTCTAATTAGTGAATCCCAGAGAAGCCATTTGATATGTATGGCAAGAACATAGGATGCTAGAAGTCAATCCTTGCCTGCACTAGGCCAGGCCTCCTTCCCTGACAGTCTGCCTTTGTTTGTCTGGTACTGGCAGGATAGTCCCAGCTCAATTTCTCTCTCTTGTGGCCACAGACCCTAAAAGACCACTTACCCTTGCCAATCCAGGAGGAAGGTGTTCAGGCCTCCATCATTTCCTTCTCATGGTGATCCTGCCCTCTTGCCAGTGTACTTCCCCTGGTTATGTAAGCATAGGGGAAAGTCTCTAAGCTTTCTGCATGAGCAGACATGCTTTGGAAATGAAATCATGTTCTCTTCTCAACTCTCACCTCTCTAAATGATTCCCTAAGGGGCTCCCTCTTCATTCTTGGTAGGGGGAAATGTACGTTCCAGTTAGATTTCTGTACCACCCTACAGGCCAGTAACTCAGGACTTCCACAATATTTGTCTCCTGTCCACTAAGTTTTATGTGGTAAACAAAGCAGTGGGCAAAGGGTTAGGAGAATTAGGAGGACCTGGATTAATGACTTGAGGGTACTTGAACACATTGGGAGGTTTGGCACAGATTTCTGACCCTCAGCATAGCACTTCCGGTTAAAATATGATGTGTTCTGTCTCTTTATTCAATTTTGCATCCCAGGCGCTAATTAAGAAGCAATAAGAAATGCCCCACTCTATTTCTTGTTATGCTGTCTTAACTCCCTGTGTAATGGTGGGTTTGGCTGGGGTTTTTTTTTTTTTTTTTTAAGAACTAACCCTCAAGATCTCCAAATAGAGAATAAGAGGACAGTGCTAAAGCATAGCACTTGATGCAGACTGTGTAATTTATTATCAAAATTACAATTACCAAAATCATGACTCCTTTGAGGGTGAAAGGGATTCACTAAGCTGAACAGGATTTTAGGGCACTGCATGTTGACAGGGTTTGCACCTGGAAAATCAGGATATCTGGTTAGGCTAGCCACTCACCTCTGAGATGGATCGGTTCTCTCTAGCAAGGGTTTATGTTGCTGTGCTGGTATGAGGGTAAGAGCTAACAAGTGTGTTCTTGTCTCAGAAGGAGGAAGACCATGTAAATACTTATGACTGGTGATGGTCATGCTGTTTGGGGTATATCCCCAGTCTTCACTGGAGGTTAATTATACAGAAGAAAAAGTTGTAAAATTATAGAAGATGTCACTGTCAAGGAAACTCAATTCCACAAGCTCTAAAGATTATAAAGATGGATTGTGCATGGACCCTTCCCTAAGGAGTTGATGATCCAGTGACGGAGGAGAATGTAAACAAATAGCCATAGTAGAGGGTGACAGTGGAAAGTGTCTTAATGGAAGGAGCAAGGAAGAGTTTCCAACACTGTTTCTGTCCCATGTGTGGCAAAGACAAGCTCTTTTGAAAGAGAGTACTTTCAGAATATCAGGTAATAATTTGACTATTTCTTTCAGATGCTAACCAGAATCATAGCATAGGAAGTGATCACATAATAGAATGATGTTTCACACACGATGTTAATATGAAGCTGTATTTTGAATCTCAATATGAAGTTGTATTTTGAACCTCATTGTTTTTAAATAAGAATCAGCAATCATGTTTGGAATCACTTTGTATGTCATAATATTAAATCTGAATAATGCATAAAGACTATCCCTGGGGAGAGAAATGAATACAAAGGAGACACAATCTAACACTGTTTAACCAACATGTGAAAAAGTCATTTTCTCATCATTTGTTAGTTTTTGAAAACCTTATTTTGAGCTCCAGTAGAACTTTTCAAAGCATTAAGAAATTTATACTATAGTAAGTTGACATAATTTAAAAGCATATCCAAGCCAATAAAAAATAAACAATAATTCACAGATGAATTCATTAGAAACTTTGCAAGAAGCAGTCGCTGGATTCCTTAATTGGCTAATGCTGAAGAACATTTTGGGCAACAATGAAGGATCAGTTTCTAAATAAAGTCTTGGCTGCATAAAAAGGACAAGCAGCAACTATATCAAAACGTGGAAATAAGGAGTTTTGTTTTAATGGAAAGAGATGAAAGCCTGGAAACCAATAGCTGCTGTGAAGAGCTAGTCAGTGATATCATTGTCAAATACATAGAGAAAGTGTATTTGTTTCATAATAAAAATAACTGAATAGTAATATTTATGCATATAAAAATATTTTTTTGTTCTATTCCTCTGTATTAGAAAATAGAGGTTCCATTTTTAGGGTGCAGTACTTTTTTTTTTTCTGAGCAATACTTTGGGTACAAGATGTATTTATTCAAAACACCTTCGCTTTTTCCCCTATTCTGGGGACTTAATCCAGGGCCTTGTGCATGCTAGGCAAGCACTCTACTACTGAGTTACACTCTCAGTCCCATTTCTGTTTATTCAAATAGGTGGTGGATAGACTAGTGGTAGTCTAATTTCTTCATATAATAAGCTAAATATCCTAGCAAGGGACACTGCCTTTCTATCGCCCACTTTTCAAGGCACAAATTTGCCTGTCATAATTGAAAACATTTTGCTTTGTAAAGTCTTATACAACAATTTTTCTACTTGATTATATTAAATATCTGTAAACTATGGGAACATAGCTCTGTCTTCCAGTAGGAGAATGGAGCAAAGAGAGGTTAAAGCACTGTTTTAGGATATCTAGTCAGGGAGGAGAGGAGCAAGGACTGGAAGGCTCACCTGTGGTTCTTAGGCACTGGAATAGTCCCTCTGCATCATGTGGCCTCTACCCGATCTATGGAGCCAGGGAGAGGAATTATTGAAGAAATTCCTATAATAAAAATAATATTCCATGCCCATCTAATCTTTTCAATAATCCTCTAAGTAGGAATTTAAAATGTTCTTTTATAGATAGGGAAAGTTAGTTGTCCAAATTGGCACAAAGAGAGAGTGATAAAACAGGAAACTTGAATTCCATGTTTCTGATTCCTAGATCATTTCAAATACCTGTCATTACAAAAGAACTGTTCTTTTGTTTCAATATTGTATCTCAGCTTCCTTGTGTGAACAATGGACTGTTTGCTGATGCTGACCCCAGCAATGGTGTATAGGGATGCACATTTCACAGTTCTTACTTATGTTCTCATTCATCCAATACTTTATCACCTTCTACTAAATTGTTATTACTTTAAAATTTTGTATTAGAAGAGTTTTTAAAAAAATTTTTAGATGATGTAATTCCTTGAAATTGTCAAAGAATCTGAGTCTACCCAATAAGCCCAAGCAAATGGCCATAACGGAACTGAATCCTTATTTGGTTAACACAGTCCACTGACATTTAGCTCAAATTGTTGCTTTCCATAAGGTGCATGTTTATGTCCTGCCATAGAACTTTCTTTTTCTCCTTGTTTTCAGTGACATAAAATGGAGTTCTCCAATGGAGTTCGTAGGATGATAGATCCAATCATGGTGTATTCTTGGAATAAAATACACAAAGCCTTCTCCCAACACCAAGCATGGTTTGGGAATAAGAATTTGGGGAAAAAAATATAGAGTTAAATCAAGGTTGCTGTCCTTGGAGTCCTAGAAGAGGGAGATGTGTGAACATGATTACTTTACTATGCAAGTGTTAGAGAGAGTGGAGTTGATGGAAAACCAAGGAAGAAGAAAAAGGAGGTGAGGTGAATAGGACTTGAATTTAGGGAGAAACTAACATAAGGAGACTGAAAGGAGAAAACATTAAGACAATCTTAAGCCTAAATATTTTCTGAAAAACAATTATACAATATTAGTGTAACTGTAGAATAATAATTGTGTACTTAAAATTAAAAATACCAATTGTGAAGAAACTATTAGATTTAATATTTGGTGGCAATTTTGTGTTTCATTTTTTCTAACAACACGTAATACTTTATTGATTTAAGTTCACAGAAAAACTGAAAGCAAAACTCAGAGATTTCCCCCATTCCTTATTCTCTCATACATACACAGACTCCCCTATTATCAGCATCCCACACAAATAGGTGTTACAGCTGATCATCTTACACTGACACATCATAATCCTAAAGTGCATGGTTTAAATTTGAGTCCACTTTTGGTGTTGTACATTCTATGGATTTGAACAAATACATAAAGACATGTACCTACCATTATAGTTTCATACAGAGTATTTTCACTGGCTTAAAACATTCTCCGTACTCCACCTATTTGTTCTTCCCAACCTACCTTCTAGTGACCAGTGATCTTTTTACCATCTCCATAGTTTTGCCTTTTCCAGATGTTATATAATTGGAATCAGAGTATGTAGCTTTTTCTGATTGGCTTTTCCTTCAGTGGTATGCATTAAGTTTCCTCCACATCTTTCCAAGACTTTATGGTTCATTTCCTTTTAGTACTGAATAATATTCAATTGTTTATCCATTCACCTACTGAAGGACATCTTCCAAGTTTTGGAAATTATGAATAAAACTGCTACAAATATCTATGTGTAGGTTTTTGTGTGAATATAAGTTTCAACTCCTTTGGATAAATACTAAGGAGTCCAATTACTGGATTGCATGGTAAGAATATATTTATGTTTAAAATAAATGGCCACACTATCTTCCAAAGTGACTGTATCATTCTCCTTTTTCAATAGCAATGGATGAGAGTCCCTGTAGTTTCACATTCTCTTCAGTCTTTGTTGTAAATATTCTGAATTTTGGTCACTCTCTTAGGAATGTAGTAGTATCTCAATCTTGTTTTAATTTGCACTTCTTTGGTAACATATTACTATTGTCTGAATGTTTATGTCCTTTTGAAATTCTTATGTTGAAATCCTAATCTCTAAGATGATGGTATCTTCTTTTTTTATGTTGATACATAATATTCATACATATTTATGAGGTATAGTTCAGTTAATTCAATACATATATACAATGTGTATTGGTCAAATCAGTGTAATTAGCATTTTCATCTTCTAAAACATCTGCCATTTTTATGTGTTAGGAAAGTTCAGATTCCTCTTTTCTAGTTATTTTGAACTCTGTCTTACATTGTTGAATCCTATAGTGTACAGTAATTGATGGATACTTAGGTTGATCACACATGTTGGTGATTGTGAATAGTGCTGCTATAATATGGGAGTGCAGATTATCTTTGATATATTGATGTTATTTCTTTTGTATATGTACCCAGTAATGGCATTACTGGATCATATGATAGTTCTAGTTTTTAACTTTTTTGAGAAAACTCCACACTGTTTTGCATAATGAGTGTATTGACAATTCTCATAAGAAGACTTACAAATGGCCAATAGTTAGACAAAGAATTGCTCCACATCACTAATTATCAGGAAAATGCAAATTAAAACCACAAAGAGATATTTTCTTATCCCAGATAGAATGTCTGCTATCAAAAAGACTAAAGAGCAAGTGTTGGTGCTCCCTTCCCCTATACATGCACAATACTTCTTTCCAAGGACTGTTTGTTAATGTAGCTTCTGAATTTTTCCTTAATATACATGTGAATATATCACTATCCTCTTCCCTTAATGATCTTTTAAAGTATTAATAGAAAAACTGGTTATCATGTTAAGAAATTTATGAAAAGAATCCCAATATGTATTAGCTTTAAATATGAAGGACGACATTAAGCACCCTGTGTCCTTTACCATGGTGACATTGAGGCCCTGAGGGATTAAATGTTGGCGTGGGTCACACATGTAGTTAATGGCCCATCTGTTAGTACCTAGTACTTCCTATCTACTGGTGACTTTGGTAATTTATTTATTTTTTTCATGAATTCAGGAACTATCTCAACAAATGAAACAAAGAAACACATCACCCTACATACAAGTCTTTCAGGGTTTTATTAAGATTTTTGAAAATTTCAGATAATAAAAACTATGTATTGTTGTTACTATTCCCTAAACAGAATTTATACTTATTCCCTAAATTCTGTTTTTCTCAAAACTCTATCTAATGTTTCTGAGATAGGTACAATCTCTCAAACCTAATGGTTTCTAGAAAAATTCCTACTTCTAAAAAACAGAGTAAGATAATGAAAGTGCTCACCAAATTGGTGAAAGAACTTATTAGGAACAGAAGTGGAGGGTAGTGAGTGTGCATATTGAGTAATTAGGGTGCTGATGACTCAGTAAAGCTGATCACTGGAATCCCCTGGAATGAAATTTTCTCAGTAAACTTCCTCAGATTTATCTATCATTACAGTAATATGCTCAAGAAGCAATTCAGACTGTTCTGCACTAATTCTGTATTCATTTTGAATACCAAGTAATCCTTCTAAAATGACCTTCTTGGGTGAGGAGAAGTTTGTAGTTACATCATTAGTAATTTTTTCTCTGTAAGAAAAATAAGATTTGCATGTATTGAAGTTAACTGTAATTTTTTAAACATCTGTCTTGCTTCAGGGGCAAATTGTGGAACTTAATTTCTTATTTTTATGTAACTTTAAACATGCCATAGAGCACAGATGAATGAATTTCTTTAACTGAAAGACAATTCCTATGAGCATAAGATGCCAAGATGGGTTGAGAATTGGTAAAATAGCCCTATCTTGAGGATTAACATCTTTCTCTGCTTAGCTTTATCTATCTTCAAGTCATCATGAACTCATATTCTTGATTAAAATGAAGAAACTTGCATTGATGTTCATGACCTTTACAAGTAAAGCCTCATCCTTTGTTGCTCATATCCTTCCAAATTCTTATTGAGGACTGGGGATGTAGCTCAGTGGTAGACTGCTTGCTGGGCATGCTCAAGGCCCTGGGTTCAATCCCAGACTGAAGAGAAAAATTCATGTGTTCACTAATCGAAAAAGAGAGCCATAATCTGAGGTAAACAGGTATTACAATAAGCCCTTAAGACATAACAATTACCAACAGAGAAAGCCCTTTAAAGAACTGAGAGGTGCAAAAAGACCAAATAACATTGTAAATTTTTCTAAGTGCTTTATGTGTGTAGTGAAACATTTCTGCACAGACTAGACCAGTGAAACCAGCACATGAAAATATTTCTGTTATGTGTTTAAAGCATATCTAGATTTTTGGACAATGAAAGAGAAATTCTGATCTGCTTTAAGGATGGTAAGCAAAACTTATATGCACTAAACTAGTAAGGTGTTATACTGATTTTCTTGTTACAAATTTTGAATTTTGTATATTGAGATTTTTAAAAATCTTCAACTTCTTTTATAGTATCTGAATATTTTCCTTGAAATGTATAAATGTATAAATTTGGATTGTCTTCCACTTTAAAATGCTATTTGTACAAGCTTTCTTGATAAAAAAGCTACCAGCCCCAAAAATGTTTATTGGCCTGACAAGTGTCAAAAAGGATGCATTTGGTGGCCATGTGCCTGAGGAAATACAACATTTTGCCTGTGCTTGTCTCATGTTTAATTTTCATTACTATGACATGACATGGCATGATTTTATTTCAGTGAATCCTATTTTTTTAGGACTTACATTTATGCTAATTGTCATAGCTAATTAGTGTTATAGCCAAAGTAGGCAAACCAACGAAATAAATGCCCTTTCAAAGAAACACTTTTTGACAATATATTTTACCATTATGTGTTTGAAAAGTAAAACAATCTAACATAAACTGGTTTTTGGCTTAGAAGGGTCACTTATCTTGGCATTCACTTGTATATCAAACATTTTGTATGTCAGACAAGACAGGTTCTTATTTTTCAACATCTAATATTGTTAGAAAATACCCACATCACAGAGCTTACATTTAAAACAATTTCTACTTCAATAAGAATCTGAACAAGGAATAAAATTTAATAAGCAAAAATTGATGTCACCATGAACAGTATTCTTCAGACAAGTTCATGTCCTGAGGAGACCTTTCTGGGATGAGCATGGCTCTTTCTTTTCCCCTCACAACCTAAGCATAGGGAAATCAGTATGAATAATGAATTGTAAGTAGGCATGCTGAAGTCATTAGAATGGCAGGTTCATGATGTAGATTATTATGCTGCTATTATTCTGAACCTTCATCACTGTGCATGCATGAAAACTTCAGTTGTTCAAGGTGCATTTAACAGTGCAAACGACTGGGGGATAACCCGAACTTGTGGACTACTAGAACCTGGGAATAAAATGGGCAAGAGCACCAGAGCAGGGTCCTGGTCCCAACTGATGGTCAGGTACAACTGCTGCTCTTGCAATTATTAGTCCACTTAGAGCAGCTACTCTACCCAATACCCTCTGTGAGTCAGGCATCATAAATGTATCATCTCTTTTAACCCTTGAAAATTCCATTTTGAAAAGGAGGGAAGTGAGCCTCAGTAAATTAAGTGATTCTCTTCGGCCACAAAGCTAGTAAAGGAGCAGAAAACCAAAGTCTCTTTTTCTCCAGTTTATCATCTCATAAATACCTCAGGCTTACTGAGGTGGAAGAGTAAAATAGGATAAGAAATATTTTCCATAGCAAGAGCTGGAAGAGCTCTTACTGTTTCTTGATGTATTTTTTCTTCTAGAACAAATCTGTTAAACAATTCTACTGCAACTGCAATGATACATCTGACTCACTGTGATGAAAGAATACTTAATAGGAAACAGGGTTTCTTCTTTTAAACACAGGTATTGTAACAGTTCAGTTTTCTAAACGAGATTGCTGTATTAGTCTAAAAAAGAAGAGAATGAATCATGTAAACCACATTTTCTGAAAAAGGTCATTACAAATGTGTGCACAAAATTCATCCATTTGTGTTCCATTGTAAACATTTTTGTGTTCAGCCTGAAAAAACTTCTCCCAAAGATAAGCTGTGCTGAAATGACTTATCCCCAAAACTTCCCTCAGAAATACCATACAAACCCTGTGTGGGAACACTGTTGCTAACCAAGGTTTAATGCAGCTTAGTACAAAGCAGATTGGCAGCTTCCGAGAAGTGACCCTTCATGTCCTGTTTACTAAGTCTGGTGCTCTTGACCACAGGGAGGTCATTTTGATGTAATAAGTTAATTCAGTAGGATCCCCATGAAGACCCGTTATTGTGTACAGATTCAGCGTGTTGGCCTCTGTGCCTCTGCCAATGGCACGTTCTCCTCTTGAACCTGTAATGAGGTGCTGTTCATGTTCAACTGAATGGAACATACCAGTAGAAGAGGAAATGGAATTCCCATAGGGAGTTCTGGGAGCTGTGGGTGGTCTTCTGCCTCGATCATCATTCAGGTAGCAAAGTGTGGAGGGAGGAATATGCCAATCCATGAAAAGATCTGGAAGTTTAGGATATGAATTAAATATTGATATGAGAATAATTTGGTTCCTATGCACTATGGTTCATATAGAATAATTTCGCTCCTTTGTCATATGGCCCAGAGAGAAATTCAACATTTTACTTGAATGGCTCTAGAAGATGTGAAATTGTCAAATTGCTTCTGTCCATCCCCTCCTTCTATCTCTGTCCTCTTGACTATGGGTTTCTTGGTAGCAAGGGGAGTGTATTTGTTCTGTGATGTAGTTGTCCATTCTCTAGCACAGTAGCACATATTAGGAACTAAAAAAGTGTTTGTTGAAAGAATAATCGAATCCTAGCTTGGAAATTAGACAACTTAGATATTAAAACCATAATACTCATATTTGCCAAAATGCTTAATCCCTTTGGTTTTTTTTGTTAATTTTTTTTATTTACTTATTGATTCATTGAACACAAATGGAGTACAGCTATTGTTTCTCTGGTTGTACACAAAGTAGAGTCACACCATCTGTGCGTTCATACATGTACACAGGGTAATGATGTCTGTCACACATTCTGTTATTATTCTTACCCCCCCACCCCGACCCCACCCCTCCCTTCCCTCTATGCTATCTATCCTTCCTCCATTCTAGCACCCTTCCCCCCCACATAATTCATGTGATGCAGCCACATCAATGTTCATAGCTGCTCAATTCACAATAGCTAGATTGTGGAACCAACCTAGATGCCCTTCAATAGATGAATGGATAAAGAAACTGTAGTATATATACACAATGGAGTATTATTCAGCCATAAAGAAGAATAAAATGATGGCATTTGTAGGTAAATGGATGATGTTGGAGACTGTTATGCTAAGTGAGATCAGCCAATCCCAAAAATCCAAAGGCCGAATGGTCTCTCTGCTTAATCCCTTTGAATCTTATAGATAGATGGTAACTATCTGTAGATATTCATTTAACTTTCTACTCATTATTTGAATATTGTTCAGTTTTAGCACTGTATTTTTTTGTAACCTCAACTCCTTTTGAAGACTTTTAGCATGATCTTGAAGTATCTTAAGAGAGAAAAGGACAATGCTGCTTAGCTTTATTTTTCTTGTCTCCAATAAGAAGGATAATTTTCATACTATAAAGGTAGAATAAACATGACCAAGCAACATTGAGGTACAAGAGAGTTGGAGCACTGGTCAGAAATCACCTGCACATAGGTTTTCAATGATTTTTAAAATGTAAGCAAAAGTAGATTGCATCTATGGGTAGCAAAACCACTGTTGATGTGCTTGGGCAACCAACCACTTTCAGTAGTTTTAGAAAGACCACACAGATTGAGCAGAGTCAAGAGATGAGACAAAGTGTCTTAGATTTGGTTCTCTCCAAAGCAAACTCAGAGAGGAATTTTGATGCAAGGAGATTTTGGGGAAGTTTTGGGAAAGCACAGAGAGTAGAAGAATGAGACTGGGAGAGAGGAAAGCAAACAAACTTGCATTAATGAGTGAATCACTCCTGTTGGAAATGGAGCTTCTTCCATCTGCAGTCCCTCGGGGAGACTGAAGAATATTGCCTTGTGGAGAGGGGATCACCCAGGCTATCTCAATCCAACAAACTTAATTCCTTATTAGGATGCCCTGGGGAAAATCCTGGCCTGCTCAGGTGTCTAGTAGGCTCCCCTGGCAAAGAGTGCCCTCTGGGAGATATGAAGGCAACATGTGGGAACTGGGCAGTGACCTTTGAGAAGGGTGGGCAGGTACGGTGGGGATCTAGAGGAAGGAGTACTCTGCTACAGAGAGACAAACTTACTCCTATTTTTTAGAGATGGAGAAAATGTAAATTTCAGAACCTTTAGACTAGCAAAATGAATACTAATTTCCAGAAAAAGATTCCACTATTTTTAAAATATTAGTAGAAAATAATGAAGCAGTACAGGTTTACTAAATAATGCAAAATCAACCTCATTAAAAATACAGCTATCAGAGTGATTTATCAAAAATCTTGAATTTAGAAGTTTGTGGCACCTACATTATTTTTCTAATTTGTAGACAAAAATAGATGAAGTTGACGATGGTCAAATTCACAGGTAATTAGTTAACAGTATCTAACATGTTGATGAATTGTTACTTGTCACCCTAGTTCAGTGTGTCTACTTATTGTAAAGCTTAATCCATTTCCATTTTCTTTGTTTTTTTAGGTCATAGGGATAGAACCTGGAGTCTTACACCAGTTAAGGCAGTCTGCCACTGAGTTATACCCCAGTCCTGATCCAATTTCTTTTGAAAAAAATAAAACACCTTATACTTACACAGGAATTTGATGTATTCTTTAATTGGAGTAAGTTTTTCCTCTCAGATATGAGCATCTTTGATTCAGGAGAATGTGTCTAGTGATATGCTCTAAAGCTCTGCTCTGAACTTTTTAAAAAAGATATACATACTATGGATAAAGACTTGGAAGATATATCTGTAAATTTTCCAGCAAGGAGAAATGTCTACTCTGATGAGTGATACAACTGGATTGAATAAAACTCTTAATAGCATACAATGATGAATTGAAACTAGTGATTGGTTTTATTAAGGAGTATGTTAGTCAGTTTTTTGCTACTGTGATCAGAACACCTGATGTGAACACCTTAGAGGAGGAAGGATTTATTTTGGCTCATGCCTTCAGAGGTTTCAGTCCATGGTTGGCTGACTCTTAGGCAAAAACATCATGGAGGGAGGGTATGGAGAAAGAAAGCTTCTCAACTCATGGCAGCCAGAAAGAAGAGAGATAACAGAGATGACAGAGACAGAAACAATAAAGACAGAAATAGAGATAGAGGGAGAGAAAGGGGAAAGGACCAGGGACAAGATATAGTCTTCAAGTCATGACCCCAGTAGCCTATTTCCTTCAACCATGCCCCACCTTCCTACGGTTTCTACCATCTTTCAATAGTTAACTCAGCTGTCAGTAGATTAATGAGGTTAGAACTCATATCTGATCACTTCCCCAAAGTCCCATCTCTGAACATTGCTGCACTGAGAACCAAGTTTTTTGGTGGGTATTCCAGATCCAAACCACAAAAGGGAGAAAATATAAAATTTTGCTTCTAGGTTAGAAAATAAAAACATGCTAGTGTAAGATAGAAGCATCTGTTTTATAGTATTCTTGTAGGAAAGATCCAGGGCTTTTAGTTCATTACAAGCTTAAAATGAGCCAATTTATTTCAGCTGCCAAAAACCCTAATGCAATCTTAGACTGAAGACATAAAATCATTATGGCTAGAACAATTGTGTATCTTACTAGTTCAGTTGTATCTGGTGAACTGTGCTCCATTCTGAAGTGTATCTCTTGAAGCTGATGAGTACATCAGTGGCCATTTAGATACACACTTCTTAGCCTGGGTGCACTTATCCTTGGTGGAATGCAAGGTGTGCCAGGCAGGCCAGAAGCCACAGTATAAATATGATGGATCTTCCGTAGACACTGATTTTACTTGGGTATTTGATGAGGGAAAGGAGAGTTAGTTAAGGATTGAATAATCTGAAACTATTCAAACTATTGAAACTACTTAAAAATAGTTTTGAAGTTAAAAGTTATATTGCTGTATTATGAAGCAGAATACAAAGTCCACATAGAGTTTAAATTAACTCTAAGATATTAAAGATGTGTCAGCTTGTGGATGGTGAAAGATGTGAGTTCAACTTTCTTTGCAGGTACTTTCATTCAACAAATATTTATTGAGTACCTACTGTGTGCTAAGCAGTGGTCTAAGTGCTTGAGACAGATCAATTAGCAAAACTGATTGAAGCTCTGCCTTTGTGGGAACTCAAATTCTGAGTAGAAAGTTTGAGAGGCACGGCTTCTTAATTTTACAAGCAAAAAGATTAGAAGACAGAGTTGGTTCAGAGTTGTTTTCCTCATTCTACAATTTTCTATGAATCCTGGGAAATTCTTTAATTTCTTAAAGTCTCAGTTTTCTCATCTAGACCACTGTAGAATAAGACCTATCTACTTTATTGATGGTAATAATGAAATAAATGTGGGCAAAGCATCCAGGGAAGTATGTGATATAAAGTACATGTTTAATTGGTCAATAAATGATGATTATTATTACAGATGTCAAGTGACTTGCCTAAATCTGCACGGTTGCATAGCAACAGCTTTGTGCTGAAACTCTGATTCCCACTCCTGAGCTCTTTTATGACAGCCCAAGTCTCCTTGCTGTCTGCGAGGGAAGGGAGGCTAACTGAACTGAGGCAAAGCAAGGTCCCAGAGGCTCCCTGCTGGGCAGTGAGTGAAGGGATGTGGGCCCAGCTGCATCTCAGCTTGGCTCAGGAAGCTCCTGTGAGAGGACCCTCTCTCCTATTTCATAACTCAGAAAATAAACAAGAGTTATTTGTCTTTTTTCTATTATTAAAGTAATTCATGCACAATAAGAAAAAATGTACAAATGCAGAAAATGAAACAACAAAACAAAAACAATGAAAAACAGTATAATTTATATCTTAATTAAAATTGTGATATAATCTGTCAGTTCTCTTTAGTGTATGTTTTTATTTCCAGCAGAGTTGTAGTCCAAGTGTTCAGTTTTCTATCTTGATTTTTATTATTAAAATGTATGCTTTCCCTTATGGAACTGGAACATTTAACATGTTTACAACTGAGTTGCAATCTAAAGAGGATATAACGAATTTCTTAATTATGTTCAGGGTGAACTTTTAGGCTGTGGAAATGAACATCTTGTGTGTGAGTAGCCTTCATGGTAGTGAGTTCTCTCCTTACCAATAGGAGGAAGTGGTCTTGCTTTATGAATTTGAGTTTTAGGAACTCAAGTCTGAGTTGTCCACTACTCAGGCTTTTCCCAGGCAAAAATCTTCCTGTTCGGGCATAGTTGTTTTTCACCTGATTACTCTTTTTCTTTGGATAGCTTTTTTGACTCCTACATCATCTCTGTTCTAGAATATTCTCTTTAACTCTCCTTTTCTGCTCATTTCACATCCATAGATTTATCCTGTCTCCACCTGCCTTTCTTTCTTTCTTTTTTTTTTTTTTTGTATGTGTACCACATATTCTGTATTCATCTGTGTATGGACACCTTGGTTGATTCCGTATCTATGCTTTGTGAATAGTACTGCAACAAACATGGGAGTTCAGGTGTCTCTTTGATATTTTGATATAATTTCATTTGAATATATACTTAGTAGCACGTCCTTTGCTTTCTTGGTAGTTTACTTTTTCTTTCTTTTTTTTAATTTAATTTTTTGATTCATTGAACACAAATGGAGTACAGCTATTGTTTTTCTGGTTGTACACAAAGTAGAGTCACCCCATCTGTGCATTCATGCATGTGCACAGGGCAATGATGTCTGTCACACATACTGTTATTATTCTTACCCCCCAACCTCAACTCCACCCCTCCCTTCCCTCTATGTTCTCTATCCTTTCTCCATTCTTGCCATCATTCCACCCCACATTATGCATCATCATTCACTTATCAGAGAGACCATTCGGCCTTTGGATTTTGGGGATTGGCTAATCTCACTTAGCATAATAGTCTCCAACATCATCCATTTACCTACAAATGCCATCATTCTATTCTTCTTTATGGTTGAGTAATATTCCATTGTGTATATATACCACAGTTTCTTTATCCATTCATCTATTGAAGGGCATCTAGGTTGGTTCCACAATCTAGCTATTGTAAATTGAGCAGCTATGAACATTGATGTGGTTGCATCACTGTAGTAATCTGATTTTAAGTCTTTGGGTAAAGGCCAAGGAGTGGGACAGCTGGGTCAAATGGTAGATCCATTCCAAGTTTTCTAAGGAACCTCCACACTGTTTTCCAGAGTGGCTGCACCATCTTTCAATCCCACCAGCAATGTATGAGTGTACCCTTTTCCCCACATCCTCGCCAACACCTGTTGTTGCCTGTATTCTTAATAAAAGACATTCTAGTTGGGGTAAGATGAAATCTTAAGGTGGTTTTGATTTGCATTTCTCTTATAACAAGGGATGTTGAACATTTTTTCATAAATCTGTTGATTGCTTGTAGATCTTCCTCTGTAAAGTGTCTGTTCATTTCCTTGGCCCATTTATTGATTGGGTTATTAGTATTCTTGGTGTAAAGATTTTTGAGCACTTTGTAGATTCTGGAGAAGGACCTAGAAATTAGACCAGAGACCCTGCACCTAATAGAAGAGAAAATAGGTCCAAATCTTCATCATGTTGACCTAGGACCAGATTTCCTTAACATGACTCCCAAAGCGCAAGAAATAAAAGCACGAATCAATGATTGGGATAGAGTCAAACTAAAAAGCTTTTTCTCAGCAAAGGAAACAATCAGCAATGTGAAGAGAGAGCCTACAGAGTGGGAGAAAATCTTTGCCACACACACTTCAGATAGTGCCTTGCTTTCTTCTTAGAACCTACTGATGGGATTCACTGGTGAAGTGCCTGTGAATGTTTAACACTTAACGTGTGTGTGTGTGTGTGTGTGTGTGTGCCTGTATGCACATATAGGTTTACAGTGTGAGCTGTAGTTTCAGACTCTAGAACTAAAAATTTCTAGAACAGTTTGAACTTTATGAATTGTTAGACTCTGAAATAAATCATCTATGTGGCTTGCAGTTGGGTTAGGTAGGTATTAAAAATATTTATAGAGGGAGGTATTTGTTAGAGGAAGTTTTTATACAGTGGAAAAACATTTCCTGCCATTCTGATATATACTGTACACAAAAAGATGATCAATCCAGATATTCTCTAATTCAAAGAAAATATGACCCATAGTTTTTGGTCACACTATTCTGCCTTTGCTGCTCAGAAATTGAAACAAATTTTCCCATAAAACACTGGAGAATGATGAAAGCCTCAGGGAAGCAAGGGTATATTGTCTTTCTTTCTGGTGCTTTATGGAATAAATGTAAAACATTGCTGAGCTTCATCTGAAGGTCATGCTGTGGATCATGTGGGTATCAGACTTACTGAATTAAGATTCAGAATGCATATCTAAAACTTGAGGCTGTGTGCTGTTCCAAATGACTGATTTTTCTTCCTGATACATCAGATATTCTTTTTTCAATGTAATTAATCAGGGGAACGCACATGAAATTCTAAGTGAATATTTCATTACTCTTAACTCTTAGTACAGACCTGAAGTCAGGGAACAGTAACAAAAAATGGAAATAACCTTCTATTGTACCAGGAACTGTGAGTACAAAATAATTTGAACATGTTGAATTGTAGAAGAAAGATATTTGTGTACCATTCAAGATCAAATGTACATAAATCTGGAGTATTTGAAGACTTCAGTTAGTAAGGCAGCTAGTAAGTGCTGTTTGATCACTCTCCTAGTTGGTGGCTGGCATGGTTTTCTAATTTTGTCTAATTTTCTTTATAAACTTGTCTTTTGATATTTTTATAGCTCTAGCACTCTTGGAGTTTGAGGTAGATTTGGAGTCACAGATGGAAAAAGTTTGATGTTTTCTCAAAAAGGTAGTCCAACTTCCTTAACTTCCAATGAACATTTATGTTTCTTTTTCTGTTGGCCATTGTGGTAGGTTCTATAAAAGATATAAAGATATCAAGATACTTGTCCTCAGTGAGCTTATTAAATTGTAATGGGGGGAGTGAGAAAGGAGGGAGTGAGGGAAAAGAGAAAAGCAGCCACCATGTGAGTTAAATGCAGTCATGCACTGCGTAACAAGGTTTTGGGGAATGATGGTGTGCCTTTATAATGGTGGTCCCATAAAATTATAATGCCTCCTGATGTTTTATCATCTTAATTTGTGTAAGTATATACTATGGTGTTTGCATGATGATAGCATCACCTAGCGATGCATTTTTCAGACCATACACCATTGTTAATTGACTCATGATTGAATAGAGTAGATATTTACTAAATACTTGCTGGATAAATGATTACAGTAGCACTGAGAATCAGAGATCAGAGAGATCAAACTTGTTTTGAGCTCTCTGAGTGAGATGTGGTATTCTGAATTGGCCTTTAGAGCAGAGGTAGGGCATTGAATGGTGGCTATGATGGAGGAAATCTGGATGTAGGGTGTGGGTGCACATGAAGAGATGCAGGAAAGTGCTAGGAACTATTCAGGGGACTGTGGGCCATTCCTCAGGTTGGAGTAGAGTATGTGGTAGAGGGGAAGAAGGAGGTATAAAAGGCTGGAGAGAGAGACTTGGATCCCTCAAATATCAGGTGCAGGAGTATGGCTTTTATCTTTTGAGGTATGTAGAGCCTTTGAAACATTTTTGAGGAGGTCAATGGCCTTATTAGGGGTCAGCTTTGGAAAACTGTATTATTTAATACACTTTATTTTATTTTAGTTTAATATTTTATTAAACACACTAAAAGGAGAGGGGCTAATGGGAGAGGCATGTTGAGAAGTCACTAGAATTATCAAGGCAAATGGTACAGGGAGGAAGAAGGGCAGGGGGCAAGTGACATTCAAAGGGAATTGCTGATTGAACTTTAGAGGAGGCATGCCCTCTTTATCACTGTGGTTCTTCATACTCTCCATGACTGCCTTAGCTAATTTATATGTCATTTATGGCTTTCTATCCACATCCTGTGTTTATGTCTGTGGCTTTGTTATGACCCCTCTCTAAGTTGTCGATGTTCTTCTCACATGGTGGAACCAAGGGTCAATTACAGTTGTTACAAGGTCTGTCTATTGCTGTAAAATCAAGAAAAACTGTGACCTTTGGAGTCTCTATGCTGCTATCTACTTCTGATAGCATTGTTGCTGCTAATAAGAAAACCAAAACTGTTCAAATCATGGAACAGAGAGGGTAGAAACAAATTCTGTATATATTTTTGTGCGTGCAAGTACGCAAATAGACTCAAGTGTGAATGAAGCTACCTCATCAGGTGAAGTAATCCATACCAGTCCAATGAGATATACCATTTCAAAGTTCCAGGAATTCAGCAAATGCTAAATGAAGATGATGCCAGTCTCCCATGCCACTTGAAAGTGAATTTGCCTTATGATTATTTAGCAATAATGGTCTACAAAATGCTTCCACACAAACATTATATCTAGCCCCAACTTTCTTTAACTTCATTTTCTCTTTTCCTTTCTTTCTGTAATTTGTCTATAATCACTTATTTACTGTTCCTTAAAAATACTAAATATGTGCCAACTACAGGGCCATTTTCTTCCAGATCTTCTGCCTGGAATGTTCTTCCTACAGATGTTGATATAGCTTGCCCTCTTACCTCACCCAAAATTTCTCTCAGAAATCATTTCCTCTGAGAGCATGTCCCTACCTCTACCCTCCTCTACAAATACTATACTGCAATGTCATTCTGTTTTCCACTACCCTAGTTTGTCTTGTGGAGTGCTTATTACCTCCTGAAGGTGTAAATCCATCTACTTGTTCAATTCTGCTTGTCTTTTTCACTAGAATATAAGCTCTAGGAGGACTGAAACTTCGCTTTGTTTACAGCAGTGTCATTGATGAGCGGAATAGTGACATTCAAAAGGAATTTGTCAAATAAAGGATTGAATTTCATTATCTTGTGAGTCAGGTTGGGTGGATATCCCTGTTTTACAATGCAAAGACTGGAGCTCTAAGAGCTTGGGTGCTTTGTTCAAGGCAAAGACTTGAAAGCAAGGTCCCTTGGCCCCACGTTCATAGATGTCTGTTGTATTTGGTCACTTAATGGTCCATGAAAAGGATGGCCTTGACAAGTGTTTAATCTTAGACTATAGACTGGATTTAATTTCATGCATACTTTCTGACACTTTGTTTTTAAGCCAAAGATTTCTGTAGCTTTCAAAAATCCTTCTTTTTAAATTTGTGTTCTTGTTTCTCTAGAGAAATTCAGTGGAAAAGGGATGTTACATTTTTGCTGTGTTCAGCAAGTTTGTATCGTGCATATTTATGAAGAGTAGAGCTGCAAAATGGTTTTGTCTTTTTAGCATAATGCAAACAGTTCTTAGTCTTGAGGAGCAAAAGAAAGATTTCATACTTCTGCCAGCTCATTCTGCCACAAGGCTCAGAATTTCAAGAGAATTCTGTGCTGTGATCAACCATCTAGGGTTCAGGAGAAAAGACCCAAATGAATCATGCATAGAAATCCTTCATATTAGTTACCACTATGGCAATTTAAACTGAAGGAGAATGTTGAACTTTTCCCAATACTTCAATACACCCACTCTTACCTTTTAGAAGTCTTTGTTTCCTTTTCCAACATATTTTCTTTTAACTTTCCAGTACTTATTTTCTATATGTAAGAAAATGCCTTTTCATTTTTATCTGTTCACTGAACATTGATTCACTTTGTCTATTCACAAAAATGCTTTTTTTAAAAGTGAAAGAATGTTTTATTAAGAAATAATAAATTGTAGATTTCAAAAAGTTAGAAGAAAGTATTTTGAAACCTTTTGCCATATAAAAATGACAAAATGTTTGAAGACACAGGTATGTTTGTTTAACCTGATTTAAACATTCCATAATGTTAATCCATTAATATGTACAATTTTATGTTTTTATGTATCCATTAGAAACAAATTTAATTTAAATTTTTAAAAACATTTCCTTTTCCTCAAAATTCCCAATTTCCCAAGTGACTGTAATACTGAATGTGGTGCATGCCTATAATCCCAGCAACTCGGGAGGCTAAGGCAGGAGGATTGCAAATTCAAGGCCAGCTTCAGCAGTTCAGCAAAGCCCTAAGCAACTCAGTGAGACCCTGTCTCAAAATAAAAAATTAAAAAGGGCTGAGGATATGGCTCAGACAAAATGCTTTTTAATTGTCTACTTTCTGCCAGTCATTTTATTAAATGTTAGAAATTTAAAATGTAATGAAGATATAGCACTCACCTTCAAGAGACCCACTTTGTAGGTGGCAGGAAAGTCACATAAACCATGAATTGTGCAGCACATGGAAATTCATGTTCTGAACTTGAAGTACAACATATACTAGTAACCCAATTGGGTTCTTAATCTAGATTGAACTGTTAGGGGAACTATTGAGGGAATAATGCTGGAGATGTCTGCTACAAGGTGAAGGACAAAAGCCATCCTACAGAGATATTTGTATGTCACATTAATTCCTTTGTTGACTTGTTTAAAAATATTATTG
>JAJEJO010002232.1:328732-340909 GCA_020662805.1 Glaucomys volans | reverse complement strand
TGTATGTCACATTAATTCCTTTGTTGACTTGTTTAAAAATATTATTGGTCTGGGAGGGATTTTTAATAGGAAATGTTGTGATAAGAGTGCTTCTCTTACATAATCTAAGAGAGAAATGATGATGCTGGTGGTAAAGAATGATGTCAGATTCCAGGAATACCAAGGAGAGCAGAATTGACTGATATAGTGCAAGGATGTGGACTCATGTGTGATGGCCCGGGGTTCTTGCCTCCAGCCACATGTGGACAATACAGTTTGCTTTCACTGAGAAAAGGAATATGGAAAAGGGAATTTGAGGAATGAGATGACAAGTTGATATCTGGACATGTCCTCTTTGGTATCTAGTTAGAGATGTCCAAAAGTTAGTTTGGTTACATGTCAGGAGCTCAGAATCAAGAATGTTTGAACATACATTTTGAGAAGTTTGTCAATGGGAATGAAAGTCCAAGAAATTTAAAGCAAAGGGTCTTGAGAGTATAATTTTTAGGAAAACAAACATGTCAAGGATGAGAAGAGGAAGATAACTGTGAAAGGATGTTTAGAGAAGTAGAGCAAAAAGTGGAGTTACGTTACAGAAATCAAAGTAGACTGGAGGGTAGAGCATTGTTAATGGCTCAGAACAGGTTAAGAAAGGATGAAGAAATGTCCACTATATTTAGCAATACGAGAGGGTCATTGTTAATTTTTGTCAGGCAAGTTTTAATGGGGTGGTTTCTAGGAAGCCAGATTGTTGAGTGTTGGTGAGTGAATGGGAGTAGGGAAGAGACAGCAAGAATGGATTCCTCATTCCCAAAGCTAGATTTCATAGTAAAGATAGACATAGGATGGTATTTTCAGTCATTATAGGATTAAAGGAGTTTCACTATTTTTTTTAAAAGAGAGATTGAGTGTATTGAAATGCTTATCTATGAAAAGAGCTATAGTAGGACAGTGGCTAAAAATGCAGATAATGATTAAGTGATAGAGCTAACTTCCTGAGGAGGCTGAGGGGCTAAGATTGGCAGTGATGCTGAGTGGAATAGCCTTAGAGAGGTAAAGTGACATCCCCCTTATCATGGGGAAGGGAAGGAGATGAGTGAAAGGCACAGGTACATGTTTGTCAGTGGTGAGTAAAAAATTAACTGCTCTTGCTGTTGGTAAGTCATATTTTGTTTTTGAACTGGGATGTGAGGTTACTTGTTGGGATGGGGAATATATAGACAGGGGAGGTTGAGAGAACTAGTAAATCAAAGGAACTAAGAAAGTGAAAACCAGATAAAAGGAGAAGGAAATGGTAGATTAGGAAGGAGGTATGATGAGCTTTAAAATAGGTGTTATGGGATAATGTGTGAGAGACCTAGAAGAGAGGAAGTTGGAGCTGAGAGTGAAGTTGGAACTGGGGTTTGAGATTTCAGAGCCATCTTGGAAGAATAGCAGATTCAGGGGCTGGGAGCAGGTGACCAGAGTAAACAGGAAGTGAAACTCAGGGAAGTCCAAGTGGTAAATGATGGATGTGTCTTTCACTTGGAGTCTGAAGTCACTGAAAATAACTTTAGAAGTTGAAGGCTGTCAGTCATATTTCAGTCAATATGACTGTATCTGTCATCTTGAAATGTTTATTTGAATTGTGGTTTCAGAGGTTTCAGTCCATGATTGCTTTTCTCCATTGCTTTGGTCCTATAGTGAGGCAGAACATTCTGTAAAGAAGTGTGTGGTGGAGCAAAGCTTCTCACCTCATGGTGGCCAGGAAGTAGAGAGAGAGAGAGAGAAGGGTCTGGAGTTCCAATATTCCCTTCAAGGACACACTTCCAATCACCTAACTGTCCTCTACTAGGCTCCAGCTAAAGGTTCCAATACCTCCCAATAGCCCTTTCAATGTATCAATGTATGAGCTTTTGAGGGATATTTAAGATCTCAAACCATAACAATGTCAGAGTGGTCAGGGGAGGTAAAACTAATCAGATGGCAGGAGCAACAAACCGAGTGTAAATTTGTATGTATTATTTTGTTTTGGGTGTATTTTAAATTGGTACAATATAATTATACACAATTGTGGAATTCATTGTTACGCATTTGTACATACATATAATATAACAATATAATTTGGCCAGTTTCATTCTCCAGTACTTCCTGTTTCCCTCCCCTCCTCACTCTCCCTGGTCCCTTTCCTCTATTCTACTGGCATAAGCATTATTTTCCAAGTGAATTTTCTAAGAGTGTAAGAAACTAATGATGTGGAAGTGGCTGGAGGAAGTATAAAAATTCTGACTCTTTTTTGTGCCTAAGTTATGAGAAAATTGAGGGAAATGTTTATTCTGAGGGTGACTGGAGAAAATGGTTTCTTGGGGGAGATGAGGGTTTACATGGAGAACTGTGTGGATGTGTACATAACCAAGATGAGATGCATGTGTGGAGTGGAAGTGGTGTTCATCAGAAGACGGAATTAAAAAGTCTAGCAGTGGTATAAACTTGGAGGACAAATGGACGAGGAAGCTCAGATTGAGTTGCCCCAGCATAGGAAAGGGTGTGAATTCAGAGTAAGGGCCTGGATAAGGATAACAAGGATGTGAACTATCTTGAGATTACCTGCTTTAATTTTCGTATAAGGTGACAGCTCTAGTCAGAGTGGTAATTTGGGGATCTTTGGGATGGACCAGTCTAGAGGAATTGAAACATAAGTGAGACCATGAGGAATCTCAGGATACCAAAGGAGTCTCAGTTGCAGGAAATTAGAGAGAGCCTTGTAGAATTTGGAGTCACTACCTCCTTCTACAATTCCTTGTAGAATTTGGAGTCACTACCTTGGGAGCAGGTAAATAGAACTGAAAGACCAGCACGGGGTCATGGATACTGTTCCTTTTACTCTGACTTCTAAACACTGCATTCTGGTCTGGAAGTCATGGTCAGAGCTGCACCACATTTGTTTTGCCCAGATAATCGATAGTTGACTTTTCTTATTCTATAAGAAAAATATAGAATTTTTCTCCTGATAATCTGGTAATTATTGCTCTAAACTGACTGGAGTCCTTTAAGACACTGGCTTCTATATTCTTGTTGGGTTTTAAGAAGTCACTCATCTTATTATTTGTAAGACAGGTGGAAAGTATGAATTTATCTCATCCGATGACAAATCCAGAATACCTGAATTTAGACAGGTAAGAAATGACCTGTCACCATGAAAGGAAATTTAACATTACTTGAATTATTCACAGTTTGAAATATTAACTTGTCTACAACCGAAGGTGGCATTTTCAAAACTGAAACAATATGACACTTAGAATATAGCTGCCATGTGGTGTCACAGCATTACATGAAAAAAGTCACATGAATTAAATTGACTTCAATTGGAACAGTACACCCTGTGAAAGAGTACAATGATCAATGTGACATGAAAGATAATACAATCAATAATGCAATGATGAGTGGCCCTTTTTTAAATTCAAGGACAAAACATAGAGGTATGGAATAAACCCCAGGAAGCTGGCAGTCTTAGTCAACCAAAGGTAATTCAGATCTTAGTGCTTTAATTTTGTCAGTTACAAATAGTCTGTTAGGAATATAACCTTCTTTTTAAAAAAGTCTTTAAGCCTTCTCTGCATATTTTAGTGATTATGTAAAATGATTGGGCCCCTGAACTGTGGGTTTGCAAGAAAGGGAAAAGAACATGACAGAAGTTAGTTGTGGAGTGGAATTGGTATAACCCAAGAGGGTGGGTCCAGTTTTTAAAAGTTCCCAGGTGATTCAGATGTATATTCAAGGTCAAGAACAAATGAATCTAGTTATGTGTAGGTGCTAATCTCTAGTACTTTTCCAGTCTATGATTTGACTTTGTAACTAGAGCTTCTAACAAGTAAAATATTTTATTATAACCAATTTATTCTTTTATGATGTGTAACTTCTTATAATTCTTTTTTTGTTTTTTTACAATGCAACCTAATCTTTAAAGGTTTCCATAAATAGAACTTCAGTGTGTCATAATAACTTCTTATATTTCTTATAATTTAGTTTTTGTTTTTACTCCTTTTTATGTGTCATATTTAAAAAGAAGCTAAAATAATAAAGCAAGAAAAGCAATTTGGTGTAAGCAATAAATGTATATGTGTATATATATGCTTAAGTAAAGATCTTCCAATTTTTAAAAATTTATTAAAATTTACCTATAATTATAATGCACTCTATTTTTATGATTATCTTTAATTATTGAGAACTATTGAATTATGTTTACCCTATCTGACAAGGTAGACAAGTAGATACAAATATGGATGGAGAGATTTATAACTATAATTTTTTAGTATTTTCAATTAATAAGGAAAGTTTAGTTAATAAATAGGCTATTTTCCTAGACCATTCTGATTTATTGTGGTTACTGTTATATGTGCTATTAAATGTTGGTAGGGAAAATTGTATTATACTGACAAATAGCTAATGGAAAGTGATAGAGAAGCATTAAGTGCTTTTAATTATATAGTCTTGTAATTTTCTTCTGTGATATCTCTACTTCAAGTAAATCAAGGCAAAACTAAATGAATAGTTTAGCTCTTGATAATATCAGTTTAGTTGGTCCAAATTCCAACATCGTAAGGATGAGAAAGCACCAAAACCTGATAAAAGATAATTGATAACATTTGCTTGACGTTTTCTTCATTCCTAAATGATTTCAGAGGGACTAATATATGGGGTCAACCATTTTCAGTGACGGCTAGGACAGTCACCATGCCAATTAGATTTGCCTTGCAATCACTGTGAGGTTTCTAAAACTAGCAAAAGCACATTTACTTTTGTAGTCACCACCACAAAAGTTCCTATTTGATATGCTTTCTGTTATTGAGGTCTGCTTCTGGCTATTTCTCTATAATTTTAATGTTCATTTACTGAATTTCCTTGTGAAGATAACAGCTGGTTTGTTGGTGTGTCTGAAGTGACAATTGATGTGGCACTATTTTCCTTGCCCACCCCCAGAAATGACATAAAACTCTCTGCCCCTCTTGCTATCAACCTTGAAGGATATTTTCAAATTATCTATGGTTTATATAATTAGAATTTTGCATCAATTATATTGCATTTATGTATAAAATATTAAATAGGACAGATTGTTTAAGGAGAAGAGTGGCTACTTTATTATTGAGTTATAATTCACAGTCAATAAAATTCATCCTTTTGAAGTATCTAATGGGTGGTTTTTTAGTACAGTCACAAAAGTGTTCAACCGTCAGAAAGATCTAATTCTGGAACAATTTCACCACTACAAGAAACTGTGAACACTTTAGACTTCTCTTTTATAAAATTTCATTTAGTTCATGAAATAACAGAATTATTTTTTTTGTGTGTGTGGGTGTATTTAAGAGGACAGTTGCTAAAGTAGAAACAAAGGTTGCTATAACATAACTTCATGGTCAAAGGTGGTGCATTCATGTATTTTGGTCAACTTTTTCACTGCTTTGACCAAAACACCTGACAAGAACAATTAGAAGAGAAAATGTTTATTTTGGGGCTCATAGTTTAGAGGACTCAGAGGATAGATGGCTGACTCCATTCCCTGGGGTTCCAGGTGAGGCAGAACACCATGGTGAAAGAGTGTGACAGAGGAAAGCAGCTCAGGGCATCACATCAGGAAGCAGAGAGCAAGCAAGCTCTGTTCAACAGGACCATAATATAAACCCAAAGGCACCCTGCTGAGGGAGCCACCTCCTTCATCCAAAACCTACCTGCCTACAGTTACCACCAAGTTAATCCCTATGGGGGATTAATGCACGGATTAGGTTCAGACTCATATTTAACCTAGTCATTTCACCTCCAAATTTTTTTGCATTGTCTCACACATGAGCTTTTGGGGGTTACCTCATGTCTAAACCATAATACCACATTTTCCCTGTAGTTGTTACCTTGCACTGCTATGAATCTATTGTTTTTTTTTTTTTTAACGATAACCTCAAAATTGTGAAAACTTTTGATGTGAAATAAATGATTAGAGAATTGGGTATGTTCATTATATGTTTAGTATTAAATTCAAATAAAAACAACTATCTACATATATACATTTATGCATATTCACACGGATAATTATATGGTACTTTGTTAATCAAAATATGTGACTATAGAGATTTCTCATTCTGGGACATGATAGGTAACTATTTTGTCCCATCCTAGTATTATCCAGGATTCCATAGTGTTTTATGACTCAAATATGTGTTTATGAATGAAGACCAATGGAATAGAATAGAAGGCACAGAGAAAACCCCACATAAATACAATTAGCTCATACAAGACAAAGATGTCAAAAATATATATTGGAGAAAGATAGCCTATTCAATAAATGGTGCTGGGAAAACAGGAAATCTGTATGTAGTAGAATGAAATTTAACCCCTGTCTCTCACCCTGCACAAAACTCAAAGTGGATCAAAGCCCTGAGTATTAGACCAGAAACGCTATACCTACTAGAAGAAAATGCAGGCCCACCACTCCAACATGTCTACTTAGGAACTGACTTCTTTAACAAGACTCCAGAAGCATAAGAAGTAAAATAAAAAATCAATAAATGGGATGGTATAAAACTAAAACTTCTTCACAGCAAGGGAAACAATCAAGAGTATGAAGAGAGAACCTATAGAATGGGAGAAAATCTTTACCACCTGCAACTCATATAGGTCATTAATTTCCAGGATGTTCAAAGAACTCAAAAAACTGAACACCAAGAAACAAATAACCCAATCAATAAATGGGCAAAGGGATTAAACAAACACTTCTCAAAAAAAGAAATATGAATGGTCAATAAATACATAAAAAAAGATCAACATTTCTAGCAATTAGAGAAATGCAAATTAAAACTACACTGAGATTTCATTTCACACCAACCAGAATGGATATTATGAAGAATACGAATACCAATAAATATTGGTGAGGATGTGGGGAAAAGGGTAGGCTTATACATTGCTGGTGGGACTGTAAATTGGTCCAACCTCTCTGGAAAGCAATATGGAGATTTCTCAAAAAATTTGGAATGGAACCACCACTTGACCCAGTTATCCCACTCTTTGGTGATATATATATATATATCAAAGAAGTTACAATGAGCATACTACAGTGACACAGCCACATCAATGTTTACAGCAGCTCAATTCACAATAGCTAAGCTATGGAACCAACCTAGGCATGGGGTGAGAGATAATAAAATTTATTGGAAAATGCTCATAGGGAAGGTCCAGTGTCCACAGGCAGATGGTGTTTCACTAGGGATACTAGTGGTGATGGGATGGATGGTACCACACCAGAGTCCAGTGGCAATGTACTGGACAGGTACCCCTCTGTTTTACATAGTGCCTCTGGTGCTTCTCCAGAAGGTCCAAGTGGCCATGGACTGGCTGAGCACTTCCCTATCATGGTGTTGTATTCCACACCAGTTACCACAGGGAGAGGGATTGTGTAAGGCTAAAGAAACAGTGACATCAATAGCATTAAATTTCTTAATTTGCTTTGTTCTCATGACCAGCATCCCAAGGAGCAGCTGTCTTGGCATATGTGCAGAGAAAACAGCTTTCTGCAGATAACACTAACTTTCCTGCACACGAGAGAAGGCAATGTTCTTTAAAATACCACTAGGTAGACGTTGCGTACTCAATCTGCCCTTCTTGTTCTCTTGACTTGAAAAGATTTCTGGGAATCTAAAGGGGCATTTTAGGGATCTGGTTCTTCTCTGTTCTTCTTTTCTTTAAGGATGACACAATCTATTAATCATATACATCAGATTCTAGCTTTATAGACAGCACTTAAAAATGAGTTGTACTAGACTTGACACTTGTGCCTTTTACAACTTCCTAATCATAACAAGCTACAAGAGCTAACTTTAGTTATTTTTTTCTATAATGGAAACACAAATAGATATGACTGTTTGTGTCTTTGATCACATGGAGAGAATGTTGATATATTCAATTAACAAGCTAATTTGTTTTGTCATTTCTTAGACTTGCTGTGGTTTCTCCTGTGATACCTTAGCATCTAATGGTTTTTCAGGGATAGGACTGGTGTTCTGCAAGCACATGAAACAGAAAAACCATGGTTGAAGCATTTGATGCAAAATAGTATCAAAATTAAAAGCATGCCCATGATAAAGATGGGTTGGAAATGAAAGAATTCTGGATATTCCAAAAGAAAGAGAGTATAGGAACAATCCCTATTGTCAAAAGATCAACAGGGAGATGAAGTGTTTTCACTGGACAGTTAGATCTTTCAACCTGAAGGATTTAAAACATAGTATTGATCTTGTAGATATTTTTAACCTATTTTGTAGTATCTATGTTGAGACTATATTATAGGTAGTTCATTGCTTTTAGGTGGTTTGCCTGATCATTGGTTTGATCTCATTGATAACACAAGGCACTAATTGTTTAAGAAGTGACCATAATATAACAAACAAATGAAAAATGGTGATATATTTTACTCTATATTGTGCTGGACAGAATGACTATCACTGTATTACTCCAGAAATACTGATAATTTCGCATGTAGAACCTACACTATTGGAAAAAGAAGTCTAAATATTTCTGAATAGTGGAATCTATGTTTAAAACCAAATTCTGGTAATGGGTTGGTTAACAAAGAAAGGCATTTTCTTATGAGAAATAATCATAAAATTAAAGATGTTATAGTTTTATCAAATGATGGCCTAAATCACTTGAGAGATTATTGTGTCTCAATTCAGCTTATACCTACATCTCTGGAATTTCAGAAAATTGACCCAGAAAAAATTTCCATAAGCATAGTGTATGATTGTAATGAATTCTGACAAAAGGCAGTTAAAAATATTTCTAAAATACTGGGAGAGAAGTCGTTAGAACTGGACAAATGTAAATAATAATTAGTCTGATTATACAAATAAAATGCTAATGTGATTTCACATAGTTCTGAACACAATGAATGTTTAATTGGTTTCCACCAAAAACTATGAGAGACTAAATAAGTTGGTGATTATCTATAGTTACATTATGATAATCCCATATTAAAAGACATACATTGTCTAAAGTGGGAAGCAGGAAGACCTGGTGGAGTACTGGGAGGCACATCAAGGTGAGGTATTGGCCTAAAAGGTGAAAAAAGAAATATGTATTTTTCTAGCATAGGCTTGCTGGGACCAGAACAAATTATTATTACTTTTTACTTGTCTAACATTTATTCCAGAATTTGAAAAATTCTTCTGAAATGAATATGAATGCCCCATGGTCTTTACATTATGCAGGAGCTAATCTTCCACTGAAAGTTTTGGGGAACCTCATTCCTTCTTGCAGGTGTGATCTAATGGTGCTGGCATTCCTTCAGGCTCTTTCTTTTCTTTCTTTCTTTTTTGCTTTTATTGGGTCTATTTAGTTACATATGACCAGAACAAATTATGATGAATCTTTCCATTCTACCTCTATCCCCTTGTTACATGTGATAAGTAGCACACTTTTACCCAAATACAATTTTAGGGTGACCTACATGGACTGTTTGAATTTGGCTGGGTACTGTTGGGGTAACCAAGAACTTTGGTGATTATTAACTGAATGGGTCAGTTGAACTCGTGTCCTCTCTTTGCCATAACCTGACCTCCATATTCTTCAATGATTTGGGGCTGGGCTATGTGACTGGTCCTGGTCAATGGGATGTTGGTAGGTATAAAGTGAGTGAAGGTTTTTGTGGCAGAGCCTGCCCTTTTGTCATCACCATGGGAGGAACTTCCTCCAGGATGCTGCTTTCCTTCAGTTTAGGCTCCAGAATGCAACCCCTGCCCCACTCCCTCTCACCCAGCCTGTATTGAGAAACCAAGACTAGCTGGATCTGCATTCTGAAACAGCTGCTTCATCATGCCCAGACTAGAACAGCCAATTTAGAGCCAATCTGTAGACTCATGAGCATAACTAAAGCTTATTGCTACATTCCACTGAGTCTGAGCATGAATTATTTGGCATTAATGAGGCAATGGCTAACACAGTCATTCCCTGATATCACTTTAATTCTCATGTTAGAAGGAACTCCAAACACCCTGGATTCCTGGTTTGTTTTCTGCACTCATTCTAAGAATAGCAGGTGCTACTAACACTCCACATATACTCTTGGAGCCTCTCCATAAACCTTCCCCTGTGCCACTTAATATTGCCAAACAACTCTTCAAGTTCAAGTATCATCTAAAGTTCTTTATATGTAAGACCCAATTTTTATCTGAATTACTATTCATTCTTCTTATTATTCTCTGAGTGTTTAATTTGGAAAAAATATTGAGAAAAAGAACAAGGACTTAAGAAACCAATGAATAAACATTAAGCAGGGGAAATAAATATTATTAAGGTTCTTGGCTTGGAATATCTTAAGGGTCTTGTTCATATGTATGTTGGGGAAAGCTGCTAACCCCCTATGGCTACTTCCACTTGAGTTTTCTAACTAGCTAGCCATGCAGTCTTGAAAAACTCACCCCAAACCTGTGTCATTGGCCTCAAAGCTCTCCAAAAGTCTTTATTAAAGATCTGTGATTGTGTTTCTATGTGTCATCTTGGCCACTCACATACATCATGTTTGGAAAGAGCATTTAGGTAAATAATCATCCTTCCCCAGGTCAACATCTAGTTGGTCATATGTACATGGTTCAGAGTCTCACATTGTGAGAATTTTAAATGCCCCTGGAGAAAGGGAGTCATAAATTGTTATAATTCTCATTAAATCATATTTAAGCTCTCTATTCTGTGTAAGCCATTAGAAAAAGTGCAAAGGAAAGACTTACTTTCTGCTCTTATGAAGCTTGCAGTATAGTGGACATGCTCAAGAAAATGATCCATTATTTGGAGAGGATGCTATGGGAGATAAAAAGATACTCAGACTTATATGATTTATCTCTTAAATTTCTTCTTTATTGATTAGGTACAGAGTTTTTTTCCCATTCATTATTGACATATTCAGTACTCAACAATAAGCATTTCTTAAACATATTGCGTGCTTTTGTGTTGGGATAAGGAAGAAGAATAAGAGAAGATCCTGACTTCTAAGAGCCAGTCCGATGTGAGTAACATAAAAGAAGATGGAACAATCACAAGGTTTGCACAGGTACTTGGGCAGGCACTCAATCTAAGTTGCATTTTGAAAGATTAGCAGGAGCAATGTAAACAGAAAGGCAGAAAAGGCAGGCTGGGAGAATTTTTGCAGAAGGGTCACTATGGGCAAGAACCATATACAGTGGGCTCAGTAAACCTCAGTTCATTATGGGTGGAACTTGCTGAAACTAGGGGGGATTGATAAGAGATCTGGGGCAGGAACAAGCCTAATGCCAGAAACAAAGGGACTGCTTTGAAAACAAACAAACAAAAAACGTATGTGTCTGTGGTCTAGCATGTGCTTTTCTGTAGGCAAGTCTTCTTATTCTCACTTGTGTGTGCTCACTAGTACATCTAGGAGTGTCAAATGAAAAGATATGCCTAGATTTGCTTTCCGTTTCCCTGAAACTGAATCAAGGGTTTTGGGTGGCTGAAAGTCATGATGGGGGAGATGAAGTAAAAAGAAATTAAAAACTAAATAAAAACTCAAAGGAAATAAGAAGTCCTCCAGAAAATCATAAGGAAAACCTTCTTTTTGACAAACACAGAATTTATTTTTTAGTTCATAAAATAAACTGATAACTTTAGATGAACAGAGAACATCATAAAGTAATGAAAGTTTTACCCAAAAGATAATATATCTTGTTCATCATGCTTTTATAGGATATGCTTTATTTCTACATATTGAGTTGATTTGTGTATACTACTGCAATTAACAGTTTTCTATTGGCTGTCTTATATGGAATGCATATTTATCTGTGTGTTCAAGTGTTAGGAGAGGTCTAGCAAAATATGTCACAACAAATATATTACTTGTGGTGCTTGCTTTGCATAACTATTCAAGCCTTGAGTCTTGGGTAATCTAAGCCCTTTTCTAAAGATGTAAAGAAACCAAGGCCCATGAAAGTAAAGGGACTTATCTGAAGAGTTGGAACCCAGGTCATTTGACCCACAATCCAGTGCTCCTTCATCATATAACTATCTCTCTTACCCAAGTGCTCTCAACACCATTTATTAATCAGGTAATTATTTCTTACATAGCTATGTACCAGCTCCTGTGCAAGTCATAGTTACTACAAGTCACACTCTCTGACTTAACACACATTACCTATTTAACTCTAATTTCCCATCTTTTGATTTTGTCTG
>JAJEJO010002232.1:308083-321054 GCA_020662805.1 Glaucomys volans | reverse complement strand
CAAAAAAAAAAAAAAAAAAAATTAAAAAATAAATAAATAAAAATAAAATTTAGCTTAGAAATAATACCTGATACCCAATTACAGTTCCTTCTTTCCCCATTACTACTGCATTTCTTGCATGTGCTCTGATTGCAAAGAGAGAATTGCAGCTGTCCTAAAGAAATCATATACATTTTAATTATAATTTAAAAATCTTCACTTGGCAAAAATTCAAAAGGAATCCAGTTGTTTATGAGGCCAATGTCTACTTTTACTTCCATTTTAAGTTCAATAGCACAAGCTCAGGCCTCTCTCCATACCCGAATACAGAGTCAAGTGAGGAAGGGGCTTTGCTAGATGGTGAGGCTGAGCACAAAGGATGGATCAAAGAATCATTTTGTTCACTGCCAGAAGCTCCATGGGTAGAACCAAGAGAATATTATGCATCTTTTATGACTGTGCTTATTTATATAATTTATCACTCTAATTTTTAAAAATCATTTTTAGTTCTGCTGACAGTTACTATTTCTCTCCCTCCCCCCAGCCTACTGTCCTTTGTTCACCCTGTTATAAACACTGTGAGAAAGTTTAACTCCTTCTCTTCTACTCTGGGGTCTGCCACGAGGAGTTGGGGCATGCATTACTGGATTAGTTGGTTGCTGATACTTAATTTTACTAGGTGCATCCTGAGGAAGAGCATATACCTTTGGCAGCCAGGAGGAGACATCTGGTCAGCAGATCTTTTGCATTAGTGAACAGAAGAATAAGGCAGCTGTGCACTGCTTATAAAACTGTGGCCACCACCTACGTACTAGATGGAAAAATTGACAGTTGCCAAAGATCTGGAAGGGGAAAACATTTTAAATAAACTAACTGGGTTGGAACACATGATTATTCAAAATGGCAAGACTTTTGAGTTGTGGAAATCCTGATAATTATTCTTGCTAATTTTGCTTGAACTGGTATGACTTGGCTCACAGAAGATACATCTTGTGAAGTAAAGCAGACTGCTTGTCTCTTACTTTATGGCATTAATGATCTCAGTATCACTGTTTTCTGAAGACATGCAATGGGATACTTCTAGCGTCATAAATTACTTCAAATGTTGAAGAATCCTGGATAATAGAGAGACCTATACTCTTTCTTTTTAGGGACTATGCCTTGCAGTCCCTTGGATAAGTTTTTTATTGAATGACTCAGTATATATGTAAGGAAACTTGTAAAGAGTACATTTTCAGTTTTAAACTTCATATGAAGGTATCCCCAGGATGGTATACTTAATGCCAATTGCTGCTGGTGTTTTATGCTTAAAAAAAAAAAAACTGGCTCCTGATATCCTTAGAATTTTACTAAACTTTCTACCAGATGCCAGTGTGACTTATATTTTTTTTTCTGCTATAGTTATACTGAATTTCTGTTTTAAATAAGCTCAACTAGAAGAAGAGAATTGGAACTGTACATTTTGGCAGTTGAGAACCTCTGTGTGAAAAGAATCACAGGCTCCATCTAACAGTTTTGTTCCATAAGAAAATTATTACCTTCTTCTCTCACTTCACTGCTACCTTCCTGTGTCCCAATTAGACTGGTGAACAAGTTGATAAAGTCAACACTGTGTTCTTTCTAGGGGAATAAGATGTACCCAAACCATGATGACCACTGATTAACCTGATATGTCAATTGTACCTTTTCAGTGTAGGTGTAGAAAAAACTTCTGTTGATGTAATATTTCACCTTTAGGGTGTTCTGTATTTGGATGACCTAAATTCTTTTCTGTTGAAGGTGACATTTAGAGTCAGTATTGTGACTTTTGCAGTTTTCCAAGGAAGTAAAAGTAACTTGGGTTATTTAATTGTGAGCTTTAACCTTGACATATGCACAAAATAAATTTGGTATTATTAAAGGTCACTCTTGAAATCATAATCTTCAGATGGGGTTCCTGGAATCCCCAAAAGAGGTCATGAAAATGAGTTATCTTGCCAATAACTAAATATAGTTAGTTTTGGCCTTGAAGAGATCAGAATAAGCAGAATATGACCCAGAAGATTCTGAGCAGCAAATCCTCATTGGTTACTATTGTCAAAGCATTATTGTAATAACAGAAATATAATGTGGAAATAATTTGAGAACCATTGGCAGCTATCCATTCTTGAGGGCTGAGAATATGTGTAAGATTTAAGAAAATGCTAGAGCTGGCAATGTGCCAGTGGTAGAGTGCCTTCCTAGCATAAGCAAGGCAGGTTTAATCCCAGTGCTGTTAAGACAACAGAAAGAAAATGCTAATAACTAAAAGTGAAAAATAATTAAATGATAGATGTTGGTTGGACTTGAGACACCATAAATCCTAGCCCCTCCTCCGTATGCAGATCAGGCTTGAAACTCAATGCCTTGAAGAGGCCATAGTTACCATCTAAGTTCAAGTACCCAGTAGTGACTCTGGAGGCTTTTCCTTATATCTAACTTGCACTTCCCCGAGTTATACACTAAGCAGAGAAGAAGTAGCAGCAGGACAGACTCTCTTACGTGACAATAGCTAAGGAATTGATCATTTAGGTTAAAAATTAATGAATTGAAAGGGCAAAATTATCTATTTTCTACTTTTTTAGTACCAAAGGAAGAGAGTTGGGTATGGTGGCACTTGCCTATAATGCCAACTACTTGGGAGGCTGAGGCAGAAGGATTATAAACTCAGAGTCAGCCTGGGTACTTTAGTGAGACTCTGTCTCAAAGTAATTAAAGAGCTGGGAATGTAGCTCACAGTTAGAGCTCCCCTGTGTTCAATCCCCAGTACTAAGGGAGAGAGAGACAGAGACAGACATTCATGAAATTTTCAGCTCTGATTTGTTTGCAATGGTTCATATTCTTTATGAAGTTTCACTTTTGAAAATGAAAAGATTATTTGCATTTTACTGGTACATGTAGACCTAATATTTTATTATTATTATTTCTTGCTGATTCTGACCAAGTTTAGTATTTCTTTCCATATTGATCATTCGAACTAGAAAATGTGAGAGATTTCTCTCCACTTGATCATTGTCAACTGCATGTGCTTTACTGAATATATATATATTTTTCATTTATGCTTGCTTTTCTGAAATAATTTTCAACATAAAACAATTTTAAATTCCATGTCAGCACCATTTAAGATCATATTATTTAAAGAAATTTTAATATACAAACCTGATAGGACCAGATTATAAAAAAGATGACACTAGAGTCTTTTGAAACATATATAAATTACATTTCATAATCCTACAAAATGTCAAAGTGAGCTGATTTAGTATGAGTGACACATTAGCTTAGATTGAATCCCATTTTGTAAATATCAGTAATTCATCTTGTCACTTGGGGAATATGCCATCAGGGACTTTGACTTTATCTTTGTTCAGCCAACAAGTGAGGGGGCTGACAAGCGATCAGATAATTAGGATGCAGTGCTGGTAATGCTTCCAGAGAACTGAAGAATAAGAGGAGTTACTAATATATAATATGTACCTAATAATTCCTCTGAAATTTCTATTGAAGTATTCCTAATAAGAGAAGCAAATCAACAAATACCATTGGAGAAAAAACTTCATATAAAAAATTCTTTGGAGCCTCAAATTTAATTTTTCAAATTCATTTCTATTTTGCAGTATACTATACTTCATGATATGTCCATGTTCACATTTGTTTAATGAATATTTTTGTATTGCTATAAAGACAAAAATCACTGGTCCAAGAATTTGTATTGCATCATCCTGTGGTTACACATGCTGTTCTTTTTCTTTAATTTAATTCTGTGCCATAAGTGTGGTTAGTACACTCATTTAAGAAGCAGATGTATAAAAATCAGTCCCAGATCCAGGTAATTAGGTTCTAGGCAAGATTTGGGTACCTGGGGTCAGAATGAAAGAAGATTTTTTTTTTTTAAAGATTTTTTTTTTTTTTTTTTTATCAGAAAGCAGCATCTCTCTTGGGACCCTAATTTTTCCACCCCAGGTATTTGCTCCTGTAAAAGCAGTTGCTGACCTCCAAACTTGGCCGGCCAGGAGAGACACCTGAGCCTGCTGGGGATGTTCATGATAGAAATGTAATTTTTGTACATCCAGAATTTAATAGGCAATGCCTAGTCTCTTCATTCACTCGAGGTCATTCTTCTTCATTGAGAAAGACAGAAATAGAGAAGAACAGACAGACAGGCTGTGATTAGATTATGAGGAGATTATCAAGAGCTTTCTTTAGAAGCAATTAAAATGCTTTATTATTTAAGTTCAATTATAGTAAATGGTAAAAATATTAAATTTATTTTCTTGAAGGTTGTAATCAACAGGATAAACATCCACAAAATGCACTGGGTTCTGAAGTTGCAAAATAGGTGTATTCTGAGCGCAAATGCAATTGTTTAACTGAATTTCAGGCCTGGAACACTTGTTATTACTGTTTTTTTTTTTTAAATTAACAAAACACCCAGTGAGCCGATCTCCATGGAATATAATTCTTGTGGGAGAGATATAGGCACAGTCAGAAAGCAGTGAATGGAGGGAAAATGCAGTACTTCAGTTCTTAAGCTAGCATTCAAGATGAAATATACTCTTAAACATAATTACTTTTTAAATTTTGCTTACTTTTTTCCCAATAGAATAAGCATAGTCATTACTTTATAAGTAAGAGGGATATAGAAATTAATCTTATATTGAATAAATAAGGACATGAAAGTTAGGATAGTTTATGTGCCTTGTTCAAGGTAGCACAGCTATTTGACACCAGAACTTGGACTATAAACAAGTATTCTGCTATATCTTCCAGAATCGTGCCATGATGACATTCAGTCACCCAAGTCGAGGAACCACTAATGAAGAAGAAAAATGATCACATATCCAGGCGACCTTCTGAACACTGAAACGTAAATTTGTTTCTATTGCTCTGAATTATCAAGATCATTTTCCGTTAGATGAACTTCAAATACGCTTTTCAAACCTTACCATCTCTATAATAATGGGAACATTAAAGAAAATAATATTTTTAGTATTTTACAAATGAATCAAATACAGAGGTCTGGAATGCTGGTATTTATTTATTTATTTATTTATTTTTTAATAGGTGGAAGAATGGAGCAAAGGCACAGATTCCTGGAGTAAGTGCTGTTTTCTTCTGCCTGACTATACAAATTGATGATTTAAAAAGTTAGCTTGTGTGTTCTTTAGTGATATCATAGTGTGTTGTGATGCAGGTTTTCTCTCCTGTCCTTGAAGAATGTCATGTCACTTTGGGACACTCCAGAGAAACTCCTTTCCCCCTTGTCCCGTAGGAAGCTCATCTCCACTCATACCCACTGTACAACAGCATCGTAGGATAGGGTTTGTACTCATTTCTGGAAGCATGTCCCAGTTAAGGTTCCCAAAGTTAGTAATAGAAGCTGGAAGTCTACTTTCAATATTTTATAAAGCATAATGGAAATGCAACATTCCTAAACTTGAATTACCTGACTAAAATGGCAAGCAAGTTCTTGGCTTTGGTTTGGAGTTATAGTCCCACTATGTGTTTACTCACACTTGTAAGAAGTTCTGGTTGGAAGCAATGTATACTTTTCATAAATAAAGGTAGAGAAAAGAATAAATATGTAATGAATGTGTTTTTCCCCCTTTGGTAATTATCTCCAATGTATATTGTAACAAGGGACATCTTAGATGAGAATCATAGGAATCACAACTTTCTCAATTTAGAAAAGATTTCTAAGACCATATTTTGTCTACTACATAAATTGACAGGTCTCTGCTTTGCTTTTCTACCTTTTTAAAAAATTATAGGTTATTTATGCTTTTTATACTTTGTCTCTCTCTTTTTTCCCCTACTCTCAACTCATGTCCTGCGTGGGCAAGGGGAAGGATTCCTGTGGCAGGGTGGGCTGGTTGTGAAATAAAAGCTATGAAATTTATTTATCAGAAATAATGACAGAGGACAGAATTATCTAAGAGCAGGGGCATGACTGATTGAGCCATCCAGAAGGGTCTGGCTCTAACAAAGGAAGGAGCCCAAGTTTGCTTTATTTATAGCAGTACAGATCAAAAAGGACAAGTAGGAGCTTCTCCCATGAAAAATAGGATGGAAGGTGGAGGTAAGCAAGCTATTTGGCTCTATTGGTTCACTCCCACATTCAATGCTTGTATTTGAACTTCGGTGGTGAACCAATGCAGGATAACCACATGACTCAGGCGTTTTTGAACAATTGTCAATAACTGTGAGTTCCCGAGGCCAGATCCTCCTGGTTAATGGCTCAACTATGCTTGGTTCTCATACAAGTCATGGATAGCTTCCCGTACCCTATCGTTCCAGGGTCTTAAGTATGCTAGGTAAGTAGTCTACCACTGAGCTACATAGCCAGTCCAAAACAGTTTTATATTGAAGAAGAATATGCTCTTAGTATTTGCATAGAGATTAAAGTTATATTTATAATGATTTTTGTGATAAGAGTTCCTACAAAGGCATCTAGAGACTGTTTAATATCTTAGAAAATCATATTCTCGAGGGTAGGAATAAATTACAGGAATAAAAGACAACATCCCTGTTGCCTGAATTTGTTTCCTTTAAAAGTTAACTTCTTGAAGGTGCTCATTTTGAAGAGGCTGTGAACAGATCCTGAGTTTTTTTTTTTTTTTTTTTTTTTTTTTGGCAGTGCTGGGGATTGAACCCAGGGCTTTGTGCTTGCAAGGCAGGCACTCTACCAACTGAGCTATATCCCCAGCCCCAGATCCTGAGTTTTTGATTCAGAATCTTGAATAGGTGGATGCCTTGATTATTTTCTGATTAGTTATAGACCCTTGCCCATTTATTCTATACCCACTCCCCCATATTTAGAAACATTGTAAAGTTAAAGGATGCTTGTAAGATTCATTAGTATTGGCTCTTATTCACATTCTGCACTTAACTTTCTGAAACACCACTTTAGTTTTCTGTGCTGACCTCTCTGAATATTGATAAATGTTATGGAGATATATCCTGTGTGAATATTGTCACAATCTGAATAGTTGTTCCTCAGTTTTTATCTTTTAATATTCTTTATTTCAGATGTCAATATTTTATAGCTATATCATTATTTTCTACATTGAACTGTTGGTAGCAGTGGCTGCTGAAATTAGCACAATTTATATTTTCATTGGCAATTTTCCATCAGATATAAAAGGTTTGTTGTCTTGGGTTTGCCATTGCCCTCTTTACTCAGCTTTCTGAATGTCGCCCTTGGCTTCCTCCTCACTCTCACCCACCACATCCTGTACATCATTAAGTCCTGTGAATCCCATCTGAAAATTGTCTCTCAAGTACATCCACTTCTCTGCATCCCCACCATCTGCACAGTAGCACCTCAAACTTGGAGTCTGGAAATAGTTTCCTTCCAACTGTATTTCCTGCTTATACTCTTGTCTCTCTCCTACCTAGTCACCACATCACAGCTACTAGACTTCCTTTGCAAAAAAGTCTCCATTGGCTTTTCATCGCCTTTCCTGATACGTGCAATCTTTTTAGTGTGGCTAATTTTATCCACAGCCTCATCTGTTATTGCACTTTGCTCTCTCTGCTGTAGTTTCAAAAGATCTACATGTTCCTCACACATGCATGAATCCATCTTCCTCCTATTTACCAGGCAAACTCCTGTTCATTTCTCTGGGTGTCCGTCTTTATCTTCATTTCTCTAAGACATCTTTCCTTTTTACTGGACCAGATTGAATGTCCCTGCTTTCCTCCTCCAGCTCCCTGAACTTCCCTTGTCAAAACATTCCTGACCTTTTTGTTGGTACTTGTATTTTGTCAGCTTCCCCATTAAGATTTCTCTGTTATCCTGCTCACCACTATGTTCCCATGTGGTAGGAAGCCTATGCAATTTGCTGAAAAGAATTATTAGTCCAGAGACTTATTACTGCATACTGAGAGGTTGTATAGCATGCTGTTTTACAGAATGAGCCTGGGTTCAAGTGTCAGTTCAGTCACTTACAAACTATATCTTGAGCCAGTTATCTTATTTATTCTTCATGCCTGAGTTTTGATCCATAATGGGATTTTGACTATAAACCTATCTCATGACTTTTCTGTTAGGATTAAAAGAGTTATGTGTCAGTGTTAGAACAAAACTTGCATAGAACACCATTAGTACTATGCAAGGTTAGTTATTATTATTATTTTTATTTGCTCCAATTAGTTATACATGACTAATATAAAATGCATTTTGACACATCATACATAAATGAAGTATAACTTTTCATTTTTCTGATTGTACATGATTTAGAGTTACACAGGTTGTGTAATCATACTTGCAATAGAGTAATAATGTCTGATTCATTCTACTATCATTCCTACCCCTATACCCCGTTATTATTATTATTATTATTAACAAGAGGCTATTTATCCTTTATACCCCTGTTTATAGCTTTCAAGAGCTGAAACCATGTTCCTCTCTCTCTGATCTACTGCTCAAGCTCAAATCCTACTTTCTTTCCCCAGATCCCATGTAGCTGATGATTTTGGTGCAGCTCTGAGGCAAGTCCTTTCCCTTCCCTTTACAATAATTAACACTTTATATGACTTATTGTGGACTCAGATATTTATCTTGTATCTTAAATTTGGTTAGTTTGCCTAGAAAATTAAAATCCTGTATTCTCACTTTCAATTGAAAATAATTTGGGGCTGCCTGAAGGGGGAGAACATGTTCCATTTTCTATCCAGATATTTGGAGAGGAAATGACCTTGGTTTTGTAAGTCATTTTGTAAATCTATCAATTAATACTTTTTAGGGAGCAATGAGGGAAATTCATTTAAGTTGCCAAATCTGCATCAAGTTTTCTCCCTCTTCTGCTCCACATTTAACAGGAAATCCCAAATCAATTTATTGACAAGGAAATTCAGTATTTTTAATTTAAAGAATGCAGAAAAAGTTTGAGGTCTAATTAGGTATTCCTGAGATAATATATGAGAGAATGGAATTTTTGTAAATATTCCCATATGAATCTGCTAAACTTAGAGAAAATGCTGATGCAGTTAAATGGATGATTTTAATGTAGAAAGCTTTGTCTTTAATAATTTCAAATTGGCCTTTATGTGGAAGAGCACAAGTATTCTTATCTTTTTCTTGATCAGAATTCTTAGGAGGTGATCCACTGCCTTCATTCATTCATTATTTATTGAATAACTACTGTGTGCTAGGCAGCATAGATAAACAGATCCAAAAATAAAAAGAAAACCTTAATTTATCTTAAGAAACTAGTCTTATAGAAAGATAAAAAATGAACAGCTAAATAAAATTCAGTCATCAGTCCATAATATGGATATATGTAAGATGCTATGGGAGTTTGTAGGGAAACAGTCAGTCTAGAAGAGTTCAGGGATGGTGAATGAATAAGATACAAGGTATTTAAAATTACAGAGTGACATGATGTGTTTATTTTGTGAGGTTCACTCTGGTTGTCTTCTGTGGAACATATGGAAAGGGTTAGAGGAAGAGAAGCCAATTAGGTGACTGTTCTTGCTGATACTAGCTCATACATGCTGAGCACTCCCTATGTGTCAGGCACTCTCCTAAGTACTTTTCATATATATGTTCATTTAATACTCTCAGAAATCGTTTGAGGTAGATTTCTATTCTTTTATTATTCTACTTTATAGATAAGGCACAGAGAGATTAGTTAGCTGTCAAAGGTCATGCAGTTAGTAAGGGACAGAGTGGGGATTTAAATACAGATAATCTGGGTCCAGAATCCATGTTTTAAGCATAGCAATCTGTTGCTCTCTTAGAAAGTAATCAAATAAAGAGATGAGTAATATGAAATAGATAACATTGGTGCTGGAAATGAGTGCATGCTTATAATGGTACCAAGGATGCTTGATTAGATTAGGAAGATAATGGGAAGGAGATTATTAGACTCTTAAATTTTTGGTTTAGGTGATTTGGTGGATGGAAATGCCACTCACTGAAATTGGGATCTGAAGAAGAGGGCTGATTTTGTTGGGGAAAATGATGACAAGAATTTTGTGTGTGCTAAATTTAAGATCTCTGTGGAACCTCACAGTGGAGTGATTCAGTAGAGTGTTGAAAATGTGGTTGATTGACCTGGATAGGAGATATGGATTTGAGAATCATTGGCATATATTTAAAACAGTTAAATAAAGGAAATGGCAAGAGGATGTGTTCATGCTAAAGTGGTTTGAGAATAAAGAAAAACTGAGGAGAGAACTCTGGAAAACTAATATTTAAGGGGTTGATAGACTACAGAAGGATATCGGAAGCATGGAATAGAGAAGTAGGAGGAATGCAGAATTTTAAAGAGGAGTAAATGGACAAAAGTGTCAAGAGTACTGAGAAATCAAAGTGCAGCTGGAAAATCCTTTAGTGATTAAGCAGTGAAGAGGTTGATAACTTTAGCAAGAATGATTTCAATGGAGTAGTTATTGGAAAAGCCCCAGTTACGGTGGGTTGAAAAGGAAGTAACAATTGAGAAAGCACAGACAGCAAATATATGTAAATATTTAAAGAATATTCACAAAATTTCAGATGTCAGTCTTTAGTGAAATAATGAAGCCATGTCTTATGAAAAAAAATTGCCACCCCAGAGAACCAAACAGGATTGTTTACCTGCCAGAATGAGCAGGTATTCTTAACGTAGTGAGATTTTGGGAAACCAAGATGACTTCTAGGGAGGGATAGCATCACTAAACTTTAGTTAGTTCTGTAATTCTGTATAGGTAACTTACGGTTGAAGTTGGTGAAGACAGAGGCATGGAATTGGAGAGGGGCAGTTGTAATCTAGTATATGGGGGCCCTGTCTGAAGAGTAGAAGAGTCCTGGGTTTGAATGTATGTGCTGGGGCAAAGAGGTAGGTAGGTGGGAGAATGATAGTTCAAAAGACAAATGGTAAGTTTCTTCAACTTCAGGCATAGAACTCACCCCAGGTCCAGGTTTCCACTGCAGTCTGTAAATAATCATGGCTTATTAGTGTGACTCCAACAGAATGTAAACTCCATGGAATGAGAGAAAGTGTTATGTATAGCACTTGGCATATATCACATCACCTACAATATTTGCTGAATGAGTGTACACAGGTTGAGGTGGATCCCTAGTGCCATGGAGGGTGTAGAAGCAGGACATATTTCAATTGATTTCAGCTGTGATCAAGGATCTAGGTTTATATTTGCATTAATAGACATTTCTGTGGCAGCACAACAATGTCTATGGTAGTAGATAGGCTGAAATCACAGGAACACGTTTTTTATCCACCCAGAAGGATTGATGCAGACTGGAATAAACCATATATCATGACAACTTTTTACCTCAAGTACCAGCTAAAGAGGCAACATGTGAACATATTCTGTGAACATTTGAATGTTAATTCACTTTAGAGCTTGGGAAATGGAATTTTGATTTTGGAAATTTAATAATATGTTTATCTCCTTGTGCTTTGTGCCTGTAACCATTAGTGTTCATGTCTTTTAGCCATGACTAATGGGTTGAATTCTACCTCAGAATTTGAGGCCAATGTCACCTGTCTGTCAAGGCTCGAGGTAGCCTGTAGTGGATGCTGTGGTGCCAGTCAGACCCCACCTCTCATTTACTAGGAGTGCTGGGGCAGATGGCCCTCATCTGTTAACCTGCTACAGGCTGCCAGATATAAGCTGGAAAAATCTGCTTAATCCAAGGTCATATCTCCTTTCCAGTGAAGCCATCTCTAGTGATTGACTTTCATAAAATATTCATTCCAGATCTCTTGCTCCAATTCACGATAGGGTTGAAGGGCCTGTCTCCAGAGTCCTCTAAGAGAATGGCTGAGCCTTTCCTGGGCCTCCATCACAATTTAACTTCTTCCTTCCCTTCTGCCTTTTCCTTTCACAGATGTTGAGCCACAGGCTTCGCTACTCATGCACGCTCTAATCCACCCCAGTTATCTTTCTGGGAACCCACCCTGGACACAAGTTGGTAATTCATTTGCTCAGTATCATTCTTCCCCACACTGGCCTCATAGAGTCCAATCTTAGTTCTTGTAGAATTGTAAGAGACCTTAGAGACTTACTAATTTAATTATTTAATTTACTAGTGTGGAAATAGAGGCCTTGGCAGGTTATATCACTCTCCTAAGATCATGTGTAGTTCCAGATATTTCAGTAACTACATATAACTTATTCCTCCTTGACCAAATTCCTCATGGTGGCAAGTCACTCCTGAGGTTTCTACTGTATATTCTGTTCTTTCCATGAAGAATTTGTGATCTTGTTGCAGGCTACATATAAAATATCCAAACCAAAATTTTATTTACTGATCTGAAACATATTGCCACCACCCGTGGTTTGCTGAAGTTAGTGTATATTCCGTAGAACTCAGATTTCAACAGTGAACCCCCAAACACACAGGAAAGATAACTGGTTACTCTAATGCAATTATAGAATTGCCCTTTCTTTTCCATTCTAAGAGAGAAGTTTCTGAAAGGGCCAGGAAGATACATGGGGAAGGGTCCCTCATAGAAACTGTTTTTTTCCTGTTAGTTCAAGGTGCTGAATTTCTCAGCCTGATAGCAAACTATTAATTCTTTTGCACAATAGTTTTTGTGTGCTTATTCTGAACCAGCCCTTGTGCTAGTGCTCGAAATACAGTAGTGAATAAAATATACAGAATTCCCCGTCTTCACAGAACTTAATTAGTGGGAGAATTGTCACTGCCATAGAAGCAGAAAGAAATAGAACATGTTAAAAGGAATTATTCCAGGAAGTAGAAGTTGCAATAGAGGGTAGACATGTGTCATATTAATTTGTTGATTATGGAAAAATCAAACTTTAAATAAAATCTGTAAGGGGATATGGACTTCAGGAACCCTGAGGAAGAGCACTGCAGAAGGAAGGACCAGTCAGAGCACATCTGAAGTGTTTAAGAAATAGTCAGCAGGCTACTATCCTGGAGTGGGGAAATGGGGTGATGTTGGACATCTTAAGGGAGGAAGCAAGGGAAGAAGGGCAAGATTTTGAAGATCCTCGTAAGCCAC
>JAJEJO010002232.1:213259-297586 GCA_020662805.1 Glaucomys volans | reverse complement strand
CAGGTTTTAGTGTGAGAAAAAAGAGATTCTCCAAGGAAACAGATATTTAAGAGGGAGATAGATAGAGTGATAAGCATATTAATAAAAGAAAAAGGTAGGAATATAGTGGGTATATTAGGAATAATCATAGTATTAAAATTAATTTAAAAATGTTCTGTGGTAAAAATATGCTGTATAGTTCAAACCTCTTATTTTTCAATGTCCTGATGTTTGAGAGGTGCTTGATCAAGTGGTGACCCAAGAAGGGTGCTGTCCCACTACCTCCAGGTTGGGAACGATCAATGCTTCTGGGAAGAGGCGGTGTGGTTTTGATAGATGATCAGATGCAGCACAGGTGCTAGACACTGGGCTAGGGTGTGGGCCTGGGCACTAGACCCAGTTGGGGTGGGGGCATAGAACTGTGCTCAGTGATGGAGACACTTGGCTTTATAGCCCACGGAGGCCTGAACTCTGTGCTGGGGATGCCGTATAATGGCACCGAAGCGCCTAAGATCCCTGCTGGGACTGGGGTTCCAGCGCCTCAGGTGGGAGCTCTCTTCAGGAGACCTATTGTTTATTCTTAACTGACATAGCCATTCAAATTATAGATTATCTTATGTGGAATGGAACTTGGCATATTTATTTCATCTGTTTTTCATAAAGATTTGAATATTAAATGATGCTTCAAGGATAATAAAAAGTTATTATCAGTTGAAATTCAGAGTTTATCTAGTAGAATGTTGTCATGCTAGAGTGTCGTATTCAAAATGTAAAAGTTAGCACACATGTAAGGCAAAGTACCTTATTAGCATATTTCCCATCATTTTCTTAAGTCTTGACAATCAAGACAAGAGTTAAACCCTGATTGTAACATTTGCCAATTTCTGTGGCCAAAGCTTATCAATGTGATGCCATGTGTTCAGGGATGGGAAGAGATGTGCAGTGGTTTACCAGTACAGAGTATTTCAATATATAGCTATAATAGATCTAAATAATCTCAAGACTACAGAGTATCATAAAGTGTCAAAATGTATATTTCTAAAAATTGTGGAAAAATAATTTTGAGAACTTATTATCTTTGTTTTTAACATAATTTAATTGTTTTATAACCACCTTGTATATTTCCTCAAGAATTAACTACTTAGAACAAATTAAAAATATTAACAAACAAAAAGTAAACAAAAAATGAAAAATAGAGAATTAACAAATTAACTCACAAGCCAGTACAGTATTCTCTAGCACATCACTGCTCCTTACCCTAAAAGCACCAGAGCACAGTGATCATAAAAAGACAGGACAGAGAATGGTTGATTCAAATATGCATTTGTGCATAATAAAATAGAAGAGAGTCATCTGAAATGGACCTCAGACAGATCACTTGTCTAATGTAAGTTTTACCTGTGTTTTGATTTTGATAAGTTTCTTAAGCTAATTCTATTATTTCAAGTCAATATTATCTATTTTTTGAGACCTATATAATAAAGCACACAATTGGTGACCTGACCAGTCCAAAATAGTGAAAAGTATGAATTATATTTCAGTCAACTATGGCTTTACTATTTTAAGTACATTTAATTAGTTGCATTCATTATTAAAGTCTTCTAGGGAGAGACACTGCAGACTTGGTTTAGTTACTAATTAAAAAGCTGTCATGATTAGCAGCTTGTATTTGCATAGATATAACCCAGACCACCTCCCCTCTGGTTGTTAAATTTTATGCCTGTGAAGATTTACATAATCAGGGGCAATTATCTGGGGCAAACAAAGACCATTGTCCAACATATTTTAGAGAAATTTATCTGTGGAAATCTAATAATGATGCTACCAAGATTACCTTAGAAATAAAACATTGATAACAAACTCTTGAATGTGTGTGTTTGTGTCTGTGTGTGCGCGTGTGCCACGTCTAATAAAAGATAAAGCACAGTGTAAGGCTAATGTAACTGCCATGTGTAATTTTTTTCATTTGTTCTTTTTAGTTATATATGAGAATAGAGTATATTTTGACATATTTATGCAAACATGGAGTACATCTTATTCTTATTGGAATCCCAGTCTTGTGGATGTGCATGACATGGAGATTCACTGTGATATAGTTATATATGTACATAGGAAACTTAAGTCAGATTCATTCCACTATATTACAAACTCTTAAAGTAGATATAGAGTACAGTGAGAAATGCCTGAATGGAAGTAAACATTCTGTATGCACATTAAATAAAAGCAACTCCTATGCTTACGAGACAGGGAGACCAGAAGCTTAAGTGGTCCCTTTTCTACTTGGCTGTCCTCAGACCCTATGGGCATGAGTTATATATTATCCCTCTTTCAGGAAAACAGGGCTTAGGGAAATAACTCTTGCAAGATCCTGTCATTGTTCCTGGTAGTTACGGGCCTAAGGCAAGCGTAGACCCCAGAGACCATCCGACCTCCTTCCCTTGGAACCAGTTACACCTCATGCTTCTCTAGGTATGTATGTCCTTAGGGCAATTGGCTTTCTTGGGAAATATATCTGGATTCAATGAAAGCTAGTGTTTTGAAGATATATCTAATCAAATACCACTTACTATAGCCCCAGCCAGTTTCTGGTGGTATTGTGTAGAGCCGTTACTTGAGACCTTACCCTTCAATGGAGTGGAACCTGCACTTTGGTTCAATTGGCTATCCCTTTCCCCTGGCATTTCTCAGATCAAATCAATTCCAGTTCTTTGGGAAGAACAGAGCTCTCTCTTTCGCAGGGTCATTTGATCCCAGGAATCAGATAATAGCAAGTTTTGAATCAATTCTTTTTTGGTGCCCTATGATAAATAAAAAATATAGATTGGATTAATTACATTGATTATGATCAACAAAGGCTTATTAATTATACAATGGAGGCTTTCCGGGGAATTACATAAAAATTAAAGGTTACTAATAGAATGATATGGAAAGAACTAATCACATTTATTATTATTATTATTATTAAATTTTTTTTAGATGTTGATAGACCTTTATTTTATTCATTTATTTTTATGTGGTGCTGGGAATCAAACCCAGTGCCTCACACATGCTAGGCAGGTGCTGTACCAATGAGCAACAATCCCAGCCCCATCACATTTACTATTATCTCATTAATTGTTGATTGGGAGTAATGACTCCAGTTAGATATTACATAATTCCATGTATGGGGGTGGGTCTTATTCAACAACTGACAGAGATGGTTTTCACTAAACAAACCCCAGTTGCATATCAAAATAATCCCCCTGTATTAGATACAATTGAACATAAATGTCAATTATGTTATCCAAATTTGAAGAAAAGAATTTATATGGATCATGTAAGGGGCAAATTGCAAGATTTATGTTTTCTTTTCTATCAGCATTAAACCTGTAATCAACATAGGCATATTTACTGTAATTTAAGTTACGTGTGTATGATAGAGCCATCTTAAGTTAGGGAACCATGTGGTCAGAATGAAGCCATCTTAAATAAGGGAAATAGGTGATTAGAATAAAGCCATCTTAAATTAGGGAATCACATGACCAGAATGGAGCCATTTTAATATTCTCTAACAGGTATCCATTCAGAACTGAAGCCCTTTTCTGTGCCTGCCCCGATTTAAAAATTAGATAATCGTGTAGATTGTACCCCTGAACTCTTCCTATCAGCACCAAGGGGAAGACCTTATTAGGGATAAATATTGGCCTACTACCCACTCAGGTGTGCTTGCTTGCTGGATTCCCTTTCGGGGTGCACCTTTCTTCAGAAGTACAATTGTGTGTGAGCCATGTGTTTGATTTCTTGTGGTACCTAGGTATTTCTAACACTAGGTTGATAACTGCAGACTTATCTTAGTTACTAATAAGAAGCTGCTGTTATTAGCATCTTCTATTTGTATAATAACTGTGCTAAGTCTTTTAACTTGTACATTGTTTTATTGGTGTGGTGAATTGCATTATTGTTCCTGATTATTTGCTTTCCTTCTGTAGTAGGTCTAGCCCTATAGGACTTGTCCCTGAGCTGCCATTGATTTCACGTGCTGGTAACATGACTTGCTTTGGTCAGTGCAGTTTAAGTGACATATGCCTTGCTCTGGCAGAAGCTATAGGATCCATTTTTTAAATTTTCTATTATAAGAATAGCATATCCTAGGTAGGAACTGCTCCTGCAGCCTCCACCCTTGTATAAACTGGTGCATGGAACAGAGTTGCAGCCAGTCCACAACTGGTAGGAAGCATTAGCAAAAACTAAATCTTTGTTTAAATGTGGGTTTTCTGCTGCCACCGCACATTTTAACAAAAATGTAATGTACTAACATTAGTAGATTCAGCAAACTTTCTAAGCTTGATTATACTTGTTGTGGACCCTTTTCTCATGTCCAGTTACAAAGAAAGAAAGGTAAATTTCATCCTCATCCAAATTTGTTATCACAAATTCTTGATTTGTAGAGCCTGTGTTAAAAAGGAATTTACTTGGTTGAAAGTGCCATTAATCTCTAAAGAAAGAATTATTATTGAGCTCTTTCTTTAAATCCAAAAAGTCTTATCAACTGTACTGGTGAGTCAGGTTCATATTTATTCACACAATAAAAATTTTAATTTCTGGAATTTCCTGTTAGTTCAGATAAGTTACTGAGTTATTTATAGTAATACTTTCCTGCTTTAACAAGTTCCTAAAATTTACTTTCAGTGTATTGTGCTGGGCTATCAGAAAATTAAACATCAGATGGTTACTACTAGATTCCAGGACTATATTAGATGCTTTCAGATCTATTATCTCATTTAATTCTTCCATGAAAACTGTGATTCAGATACATTAAAGTAACTTGTTTGAAATCATACAAGGCTTAGCACAATAAGTGATAGCATTTAGAATGGAAGAATTACTCCCTCGGTCTGGGATAGTTGGAAATTGTTGGTGATCCACATCTAAAGTTTATGTCCTTTTTTCTTTGTTATTAAATATGCTATTTTATTATTAAAACTTTGCTTCCTAAGTGTATAACCCCAAATCTCTAACAAGAAACATTTATTTCTTGCGTATCAGTCTGACTCTTTCTTGTGGCTGTGCAGAGCTTGTCTGGCTCCAGATGGATGTAGTTCTAGGCTTCGGGATAGGTTCCAACTGGCTCCAAGTATATTCTCGTCCTGAGACCAACTCAGGGAGCACAGAATGTGTTTTCAGGCTGAAGGGCAAGTCTTAAAGGGAGGGAGAAACCTGCACTATCCCTTAATGCTTGTCCTCGAAGTCAACATTCTGTCATTTCATTGGTCAAAGGAAATCACCAGGCAGTGCCTAAACTCACTGGAGTTGAGAAGAGTATTTGAATTATCCTGAGACATGGCAAGGGTGAGGAATGTACAGTCTTGTTATAGTCTAAATAAACATACAATGATTTTTATAATTATGCAACTGATCATTTCATAAATTCTTTTAAAAAACATTTAATGTTGATCTAACAACCTGAAACATTTGTAAGAACTGATATGCATTACTTCCAGTATGAGAGAATGTTTCAGAGAATCTTTATTTAAACAAGTTAGATTGCTGAAGTGCAATTCCATTTGACATTTCATGCCATTTATGTTAAAAATTAGCAATGCTCAAAGCAGGAACATTAGTGGTTATTAAAGGAATAATATTTGTTAATTTGCATTTGCATTTCTGCATTTCACAGACATAGGGTGATCTGGGGCATGCATAATATATGAGTCTCTAAGAACTGGGATGTATCACCTTCACTTCTGTATGTGTATGTAGATTTCTATAACTACCTCAGAGTTAATCTATTTCAAACTTACTTACCAAACCCTGTGTTTGGATTGAAGATGGTGCTCAGTGATTTCTAATCCTTATGTAATATAAAAGCCTCCCTTTGTATATGTGTGGACTGGACTGAATAACTTCTGATGATGAATAGAATATGGCCAAAGTGATGGAATGTCACTTTGGAGATTCGGGTGTAAAAGCCTGGTGCTTTCATTTGTTCTCACTCTTTTTTTTGAACCTCTCAATTGCTTGCTTTGATGATGGGAATTTTCATGTATGATCTGCCCAATGGAAAGCCTGCATGGAAAGGGAGTAAAGGCAACCTCTGATCAACAGCTCTGAGGAAGTAATTCCAGGCAATAGCCATGTAAGTGAGCTTGACCTTCTCCAGTTGTCTTCAAATGACTGCAGCTCAGGGCAATCCCTTGATTGCTACCTGTAAGGGACTCTGAAACAAGACCCAGTTAAGTTGTACTTGCAAACTGAGAGTTAAATGTTTTAAGCCACCAAATTTTGCTATAAATATTGTTACACAAGCAATAGGTAGTTCTTTGTTATATAACAAAGGATAACTAGCATACTTTTCATACTTTGCTACTTCCTATATTTTGTAATGACTTTCCAAGGGCTATAAACATTTTGAATTGTAACTCTGTCTCATATGTACTCATCCAATATTTGGTGATTCCATAACATAATCGTTTAACAAAGCTTATTTCTTTTTTGAAAATTTTTTTATTTTTACAGACTTCATTTTGATTTATTGTGCACAAGGGGTGTACAACTTTTCATTTCTATGTTTGCACACAATGTAGATTCATACCATTCATGTCATCGTACATGTACATAGGGTAATGATGTCTGTCTCATTTCAACAAAGTTTATTTCTTCGAGGCTCTTGAAGGAACTTTAAGATTATTTGAGAAACTTTAAGTTTCAGTTTCTTTGGTGAATATCGCTCTGCAAGATAGCTGGTGACTTTATTTTGACATCTTTTTTCTTTATTTTAAGTAGTTATACATGACAGTAGACAATGCATTCTAACATATCATACATAAATAGAGTATAACTTCTCATTCCCCTGGTTCCACATGTAGTTATATATGTTAATAGGGTAATAATATCAGATTCATTCTACTATCCTACCCAGCCCTATACCTCTCCCCTCCCTTCACTCCCCTCTACCTAATCCAAAGAAACTCTATTCTTTCCTAGCCACTGCCCCCCCTTATTGTGAATTAGCCTTTGCATATCAGAGAAAATATTTGACCTTTGGTTTTTTGGGATTGGCTTACTTCACTTAGCATGATAATCTCCAGTTCCATCCATTTACCTGTAAATGCCATCATTTCATTCTTCTTTAAGGCTGAGTAACATTCCATTGTGTATATATACCACATTTTCTTTATCCATTCCTCTGTTGAAGGACACTTAGGTTGATTCCATAGTTCAGCTATTGTGAGTTGAACTGCTATAAACGTTGATGTGGCTGCATCACTATAGTAATCTGATTTTAAGCCCTTTGGGTGTAAACCAAGGAGTGGGGTAAGAGGGACAAATGGTGGCTACATTCCAAGTTTTCTGAGGGATCTCCATACTGCTTTCCAGAGTGGTTGCACCAATTTGCAATCCCACCATCAGTATATGAATGTACCTTTTCCTCCACATCCTTTCCAACATTTATTGTTACTTGTATTCTTGATAATTGCATTCTGACTGGAGTGAGGTGAAATCTTAGAGTAGTTTTGATTTGCATTTCTGTAATTGCTAGAGATGTTAAACATTTTTTCACATATTTGTTGATCAATTATATTTCTTCTTCTATGAAGTATCTGTTCAGTTCCTTAGCCCATTGTTGATTGGATCATTTGTTTTTTGGTGTTAAGTTTTTTGAGTTCTTTATATTTTGATGGCAAATCTTAATAGGTTCCTAGATAATAAAAGATATTCAAAGATAGACTACTCTATTTTTTGTTAAGGTCAATGAGTTCATTAGGAGTACCCCAAATCTGCTGTGTGTGTGTGTGTGTGTGTGTATGTTTATGTGTGTGAATTCTAGAATGCATGTTACATAGCATAGCAATCCTTCTAGTATCCTAGGGATGGAAAAAAAATACCTGCTTTCTAGTCCATTTGACAGTATTTAGACTATATCTAACTATATGTACTCTATATTTATTAAAACATTATCTCTTTTATAGTTTAACTAATTCATATGCAACATCTGTTTAAACTTGCTTGCTTTGCATTTACAGCAAACCCTAGTATATACTTCATGTAAAATAAACAGATAATTTCATCCTTTGTTTACAACACCAGTGTCCTAGCTCTTCTTTTGGGTCATGTACCTCACTTGCACCTGTCTGCATCTTGAGTTAAATCTTTCTAGCCTAGAATGGACTACCTTTTCTTCTCCATGTGTCAATTATTCAGAGCTCAGTCCAAGACTCAGTTCCTATAAAAAGCTGTTAAATACTCTGCTACAGGTGTCTTCTCTGATTTTCTACTGTTTATAGAGGTTTTTTCCTATAGACTCTTACATTTATTTCTTTATGGATCATTTCAAACATATGAGATTTTATTTCCTAAACTTGTCAGATGCAATCAGTCAGGGCCCATGCCTTCTTTTTTTTTGGTGGGAGAGGTACCAGGGATTGAGCTCAGGGGCACTGGACCACTGAGCCACATCCCTAGCCCTTTTTTGCATTTTATTTAGAGACAGGGTTTCACTGAGTTTCTTAGTGCCTCACTTTTGCTGAGGCTGGTTTTGAATTCACGATCCTCCTGTCTCAGCCTCCTGAGCCGCTGGGATTACAGACGTGTGCCCCTGCACCTGGCCAATGTCTTCTTTACTTAATTATTTTCTCTAGATTAAAAATGGCAAGTAGTAGTGGTATTTTAAGCCTTGGAAATTAGAATGGATATTTGGGATCAGAAGATCTGTCCATTTCCTTTAAATATTTCCTCAAATATAGTTACATGAGGGTAGGAGTGAGGTCCACAGGATCTTACAGAAAACTTCCTATCTGCTCTCATCCCAATCATCCCTGCTAGACCCTGCTTTTATTCTTAAAAATTTTCCCTTAGCTATTCATTGATATATGAGCCAATATACATTATTTAAAAACATTATTCTGCTCTTAGCAAGATTATTATGAACATGCCATATTGAATTTAAAGAATACTGAATTCTGGTTCAGTTGTCAGTTTTCTAGTCAAGCCTTTTGGGTAGTTACATGGCAATTCAGTCTTATTTATACCACCTTATCAGAATTTTGAGAAGTCAGTCACAGGATATTAAGGTGGATATCTACTAGAACTTACTGGTAAGGGTGACAGTTCACAGGAAAAAGGGAAATAGGCTAAGTATAACTGACCTAATTTATATATGCTAAGAAGCATCCATGCAATAATTAATTTGTCATGAAAAATTATTTTTCCTTTATGATCTGGAAATATTGAAGACTCTGGTATTGGATAAGTACCAAAAGTTGTTTCACTTTTATCCTGTATAAAAAAAAGAACAGTCATAAAAATTCTGGAATAGCAGAAGGGTTCACAGTATGTAGATTTAAATTTTATGTTTAAAATTTTTATATAGTAAATATACAACTTTTCTGGTGGGAAGCCGTATTAATTTTAACGTGTAGATTTACATGTAGATTTGTATAACAACCACCACAATCAGGACACTGCACGGTGCTGGCCTGTCCCAAACTCCCTGGACCACCTCTCATATAGCACAATGTCCCTGACCTCTAAGCCCTGGTAAATGCTTGCTTTTTCTCCATTATACATTTTTTCTTTTTGTTTTCAAGAATGTCATATAAGGGAACTATACAGTATGTAACCTTCAGGAACTACCTTCTTTCACTCAGTACAATTCTACTGCATGGATGTATCATTATTTATTATTTTACCCACCAAAGTGCATTTGGAATGTTTTCAGTTTGGCAATTATGAATAGAGCTCCTATCAACATTTGTATATAGATTTTTGTGTGAACACAAATATCATTTCTCATGAATAAATCTTAGGAGTGGAATTACTCATAAATGCATAGATAAAATTAGAAAACCATTATAAGAAACTGCCAAACTGTTTTCCAGAGTAGTTGTTCCATTTTGCATTTTCACCAGCAGTGTATGAGAGAGAGAGTTCATGTTGCTCTGTGTTCTCTCCAGCACTTGGAATTTTGATTATTTTTAAAATTTTAGCCATTTTCATAGATGTATGAGTGATATACCATTCATCTCCTTGTGATTTTGATGTGCTTATCTGATAGCTGATGATATTGAACACCTTTTCATGTACTTATTTGCCATTCATCTCTATGTTTTCTTTGATGAAGTGTCTGCTCAAGCTTTAGTTTTGAGATTTCTCTACGGTTTATATTTTTTAAAGCTCTGACATAGAAATCAATGTAGATAATAGATTAGGCAAAAAAATGTAGAGATAAAGAGGGGAAAGTAGTAATTGATTATCTGCTGTGTATAATTTTTATATTATGAAATATTCCCTTTATACCTATTGATATTTTGGATTATTCCTTAATTAAGAAGTAAACCAAATTTAAAGACTTCTCTTCCTAAATATCTGGAGATGATTTAGAGTAAATGATTGATTGCTCTGATTTAAGTAGGCTATGACTCATTCGTAACTTGTACAGTGATTCTTACAACTCTGCTAGTGTTATTACTCATTTATCACAGATGAGGAAACGTAAGGGCAGAGAGGCCAGGGCTTGCCCAGAGTCACTGGTGGGTGAAGTGGAACCAGGGACAAGCAGTATGGTCCCTCTTTTGGTCCCTCTTTTCAAGGTCCCAGAGCAGCTTGCAGATGAAAATTATTCCATTATTGGCTTGTAAGGCACGTGGCCATAGTTTGGAAGGGCAGAAAACCCTCAAAGTATACTGTTCATTGACCATTTCCCCCAAATATACACATATGATACATATAGTCTAAGATACTGTGTTCCTGGGAAGAGAACCCAAGTCCTAATGAATGCCCAGCTCCAAACTTATGTGAGCGAGTCTTATTTTAACTATGTGTTAGTTAATAGCTATTTTCCCTTTTACAATTAGAAATTTCAGTGTTTTCCATAAAATGTGCCAAAGTAAAATGATTTAATTTTTATTCAGATAGATACAATATTCTAGGCACATTATTAAGATTATATGTAAAACTAGTTACAGTTTAAAAATAAAATATAACTGGAACCACAACACAGCCTAATAATTGGAACATTATTCTAAACTTGGATGTGAATTACATAAAATGACTTGAGGAAAATTATATTTTCCAAACCAAGCAGATGTTATTATGCCTCTCAAATCCATTTCCTTTTTTTTTTTACTCCTCTGAATACAAAATTTCCCCAACTGATATTTATGGACTTTGTAAAGTCATTTAGTTTTTCCCAAGGACAGAAGTAGTATTATAAACTTTGTATACAAACAGTAAAATGAAAGAACTGAACTGGGAGATTATCCTCCATGCCTGGTCCCTAACGTGCTAACTTTCCAATCTTTACAGACCACAGAAAGGTATTTTTCCCTGTCCCTCACTGGAGAATGATGGAGCTATAGAGGAGTCTTTGCACATGATTAGACCATGAAATTTGAAGGAGTGTTAAACATACTTGGACTTAAGGAAGATTTTCTAGGAATATTGCCCTGGCAGAGGTGAGGTATTTTCTTCAGATTTATTAGTCAGGAGAGCAAAGCTTATTTTAATGTTCCCACTGGCTCCATAAGTTATTTCTCTCTATCTGCCGTGGAGGAAAATAATCAAATTATTGATGTTTGTTGGCCCATATGTGCAGCTGCTTTTTCATTTATATTGTTCATACACCTAATGTAAATATTCCAGACTTCAAGTAAATCAGCAGCTCCAGGCTCAAGATACATTTGTTTGACTAGCAATGCCAGTGTTTTAATTCCCTCTAAGGAAAGTGGTGTGGACTGATTTTATTTGCTGCCAAAATGAATCCCAGTATAATTAAATTCAGAATATTTAAGTATATATTTCCAGGGTTTGAAAATTCCCCTCTCTAGGTTAACTTTAGATATTGAACTGATCTTTCTTTAATTATCTTCCTTCTGAACAATACTGAAGGGCAAATACAAAGGCTGACCTATTTTTTTTATTTAGTTACACATGACAGCAGAATGCATTTTGATTCATTGTGTACAAGTGGAGTACAAATTTTCATTTCTCTGGTTGTACATGATGTAGAGTCACACCATTTATGTAATTATACATGTACATAGGGTAATGATGTTTGTCTCATTCCACCATCTTTCCTCCCCCCTCATTTTCCTCTAAACAATCCAACGTTCCTCCATTTTCCCCTTATCACCTCCCCTCAATCCCCCCGTTATGCATCAGCATCCACTTGTCAGAGAAAACATTCAACCTTTGGTTTTTGGGGATTGACTTATTTCACTTAGCATGATATTTTCCAACTCCATCCATTTACCTGCAAATGCCATAATTTTATTCTTTTTTATGGCTAAGTAATACTCCATTGTATACATATTCGCCACAGTTTCTTTATCCATTCATCTGTTGAAGGGCATCTAGATTAGTTCCACAATCTAGCTATTGTGAATTGAGCTGCTATAAGCATTGATGTGGCTGCATCACTGTAGTATGCTGATTTTAAGTCCTTTGGGTACTAACTGAGCAGTGGGATAGCTGGGTCAAATGGTGAATCCATTCCAAGTTTTCTGAGGAATCTTCATACTGCTTTCCAGAGTGGTTGCACCAGTTTGCAATCCCACCAGCAATGTGTGAGTATACCTTTTCCTCCACATCCTCAGCAACACCTATTGGTGCTTGTATTCTTGATGCCTATTATACAACTAATCCTGTTTATAGCAGGCCTGAGGAAAGGAGATGGTCAGGGATAAAGATTGGAGATCTGCTTTCTGGAAACCACGCATTAAGTACAACATTGAAAAAAATACCTAAACTGTCCATTCTATATTGAAGCTGGGACCCCTTCTTAGGGGGTCAGGTGAGTTCCATCTAAGTCTCTGCTACCCTGGTTACCCTGACATGTATGGTATTATTGGGTGTTCCCCCCATCAAAAGAAAAAGTCATCAAACTTTGGAGAAAATAATTTCCACATTGAATTATAAGTTATAAAGTAGATTTTAAACAATAAGATTAAAAAATCTTATCTTCTGTTGAAATAAGATTTAGAAAATATGTGTTCTGGAAACATCAGAGAAAACCTAAATGAAATATTGAGTACATTCTTCAGTTCTCCCTTCATGAACAGATAGAGTTTATACATGCTTCGTCATCTACTGAGATATTTAGGGAGAAAAATGGCACAGAGTGTTGGTTCCCATAGATAACCATTCATTTCGCTTTACTGCCTTGACAATCTTTCCACCAGAACTGCTAAGAAGCAGTAATTTGAATTCTCTCTCTCTCTGAGGAGTTGCTGGGAAGCCAGTGATGCGATAATTTGGGACAAATCCTTTCTCATTCCTATCTAGATGGAAGTAAAGACATTTCTAGAGTACGCCGCAACATCTGTGAATGACTGTGACATAACGTGGTAAAATTTGGAGATTACATTAACCTAGACGGGGAAAAGCTTGATGCCCCAAGGAAGTTATTTTACTTTTTGGTACATGAGTATGTAGCACAGACAGCATTTTCAAAACACCAGTGTCCTCAATAAAGTGCTTCTCCAGTGAACCTGCAGGGGATCTGTTTTCATCACCAAATCCTTTAAACCTGTTCAAGTCCCTAAGCAAGCAGCAGCAAAATAATAAAGTAGGGAAACCACTCAAAACAGTGTCTGCTTTAACAAGAACATTTTTTGACATTTTGATGGTAACAAATCATTGATCACATTAGGATATTAATTAATTCAATTGACCAATCCACAGGCATACATATTTCAAACTAGCATACTGTATAGTATAAATAAGAGGAATAGAATAGAAGATACAGAGACAAACCCACATGAATATAGTCATCTGGGCTTTCTCAAAGGTGCCAAAACCATATATTGGAGAAAAGATAGCCTTATAAGAAATTGTGCTGGGAAAACTGGATATTGATATGCACAAGAATGACATTAGATTCTTATCTTTCACCCTGCACAAAAATTAACTCAACCTAGAAAAAGAACTTGGGAATTAAATTAGAAACTCTGCAACTACGAGGAGAAAATGTGGACTCAACACTCCAGTGTATCAGTGCAGGCACTGACTTTCTTAATAAGACCTTCAAAACTCAAGAAATAAAATCAAGAATTAATAAATGTGATGGCTTCAAATTAAAGAGCCTCTGGACAGCAAAGTAAACAAAAGTGTGAGGAGAAAGCCTAAAGAAAGGGAGAAAATCTGTACCTGCTACTCTTCCAATAGGGGATTAATATCCAGAATATATAAAGAACTCACAAAACAAAGGAAAAAAATTCAGTGACTAAATGGACAAATGAGCTAAACAAGAAGAAACGCAAGTGGTCAACAAAGATATAAAAAATTTAATATCCTTAGCAATCATAGCAATGCAAATCAAAACTGCACAGATATTTTATCTCAGGTGAGAATAGAAATCATCAAGAATACAAACTATAATAAATACTGGCAGGGATGTAGGGGAAAATGTAGCCTCATACATTGTTTGTGGGACTGTAAATTAGTACAACCACTTTGAAAAGTAGTATGAGATTCCTCAAAAAAACTAGGAATGGAAACCACCATAGGACTGGGATATCTAACTCCTTGGTATTCATCCTGAAGAACTAAGATCAGCATACTACAGTGATACCTGCACACCAATGTTTATGGAAGCACAACTCACAGGAGCCAAATTACGGATCCAACCTAGGTACCCATTGGCAGATGAATGGCTAAAGAAAATGTGGTATATATGCACAATAGAGTTTTACTTAGCCATAAGGAAGAATAAAATTATGTCATTATTTAGTAGATGCATGGATCTGGGGAACATCATTTTGAGTGAAATAAGCTAGACTCACAAACTCAAGAATCAGATGTTTTCTATGTAGAAGCTCTAGAAAAACAAGAAAATTTTAAACAGCAGGATATTCCAGGAAAATAGAGAACAGTAGAATAGAGGAAGGGATAGTGGGGGTCAGGGACATGGTAAGGGGAGGAACTACAGAAATAAATTGATCAAACTATGCTATGTGCATGTATAAATATACCACAATGGAGTCCACTTTTTCTTTTTTATTTTGTGGTGCTGGGGATCAAAATCAGGCCCTTGAGCACATTAGGCAAGCAGGCAAGCACTCTACCACTGAGTCATATCCCCAACCCTGAATTTCAATTTTATGTATATCTGAAATACACCAATTAAGAAAGGCAATAAATTAATAGAAAGAAGAAGAGTAGAGGAAGGGGATCGAGGGAGGGGAGGAAGGGAGGAAAAGGGGAAATACCGATAATTGAAGTGGACCAAATTATATGCATGTCTGAATATGTCAAAATGAACTCCACTATTATGGTAACTATAATGCAGTACTAAAACAGAAAATAATTAATCTAAAATTAAGAATACTGTAGGGATTTTCACATGATATATTAGAGAGTATATAGCCCAAAGTAATCAGTTTTTAATAATTAAAGGGCCATGGATCACTCCATAATTCTAAAACAAATGAGATATTGTTTAATGCACATGGGGAACTAGAAATAAACAAATTTCTTGGTACCATGCTAACACAATGAAATAAAAGATGAGCACTCACTTTAGGAAAAACTCAGGTCCAAATATTGGAGGACAAGTAGTCATACTCTACTCTTGTCCAGTGTGTCAAGTAATATACAAACCAACAAGGTGACAGTTTTAATTTGTGCTCCTCCTCACACTTTGTCCTCATACTGCTAAGTCTACTGAAATGCCTTCGAGTTTCAGTGCTAAATAAACGCAATCGCAATTGACTCTGAGCATTGTTACATAATCTTTCCATACACCGTGAGCTCACACAGAGCCCGCAGGCCTGGAGTCTCCCTAGTTTATTTTATCAAAATGTTTACTTGCTCCTTTTGAACTTGATAGTAACTTTACAGTTGGTTTGGAGTATCTTTTGTATCCTGATGGATTTTATAGTACATGAATTCTTTCTATTTCTGGATATTTTATCATTGTTATTGTTCTGATAAACTAAATGCACAGTGAAGGAATCAGATGCATAGAGGAAATTAAAAATAAAAATAAGTTAAAAAATTTAAAAAAGAAATTTAATCTGGAATTGTATGGGGGCTTTTGGGTATTGATGAGGATGCTGATGACAAGAGCATTGTGTACCACTGATCACATTTTCTAGCTCCAGCTTGGATTGTGTGTCCATTGAAAATAGAACCTGGATTTTGACTAATTTTTTCTTGTTGACTGATCTACTATAGTCCCTAACATTCAATTTTAATCATCATTAGTTGTAAACTGGTGAACCCAGTATTGGAACACTGCAAAAAGGATTGTGCCTCTCAGGTAAGCATGATTCATGTAAACATTTACACAAATAAATAAGATTTCCAACTTGATGTGCCTGCCTCATCTTTTCCCTCATATCCTTCACTACTTTAAATCTATTCTTTCTTGGAAAAAAATTATGAGGTTTCTTTGCTAGACTTTAAGAAACTTTCCAGAAAATAAAAGTTTAATCAGTTTTGCTCTTTATGAGAAAATGCTACTAATGGAAATGGCAAGTTTCTATGGCTACACATTATGTTTTCTACATTTAACAAGAGCAGAGTTTTTAAGCAAGAAGGAACACGAATGGCTTTTATTAATAGTCACATAATATTACTTCCCACTCACAATAAAACACATTAAAATTTAATCAACTAGTTAGCAAATGAATGCACCTAGTATTAATTCTCTGATCATGCTGCTCATATTTGGACCTCTCTGACTAACATATCTCTCTTTACTCATAGACTGAAAAAAGCCTACATTTAATATTGTGTTAGTTTTCTATTTTCATAGTGTAGTATCTTACAAAACATTAGTTCCCATAAATTATGATTAAATAGCTTTTCCAAACTTTTTCTGTTATGTTTTATAATTAATATAAAACACAATTTAAACAAGCAGAATGGCAAATACATTTTAACATCCAATCTACTTTAAAATTGAAGTAAAACTTTATGGATGTCCCTAAAATTGAAATCTTCAGTTACTAGAGGGTTTCATAAGCATATCACTACTATCAAATGAGAATTTTCTCTTCTAAGACAATGGTTTTCAATTAGAGGTAGTTTTGTTCCCTTCCCCGAGCACATTTGGCAGTGTTTGGAGACGATTTTGGCCATCACACTGGGATGAGGGAGGTTGATAGTAGCATCTGATGAAGGGAGGACAGGAATGTAATGAAACGTCCCATAATGTACAGGGCATCAGACCACAAAAAGGGAATCATTCCATCCACAATGTTAGAAATGTCCTGCTTGAGAACTTCTGGTCTAGGACAATGTCTCTTCAAACTGTAAGAAATAAATTAGGCAACCAAAATACATTAAGTGACTTAAGTTTCCAAGGAGTCCTAAAAATTTTCTTTTTGATTTTAGAACCAAATAAGATAGTATATGAGTTTTAATCTAATATATTGTTCAGGGAGGAAAAAATAGAATGATGAAAAAGAAAAGAAAAAAATCGCAATTATATTTTATTTCCATTAGGGAATCCAACTTGTTTTTCAGTGTAAGTTCTACCAAAGTTCTTTTGGTCAGCTTGAGTAGATAGCTAAGGAGAAGAACAAGCCACATAATTAACTATACATGATAATATTTTCACGTTCTGTTAAAGAGATACAATTAAGAGAAATATGTTGGGACACCAGTTCTTGGGATAGTGTTGTCAACACTGAAAATGTTATTTGATTAAAACTATTCATCCCCAGAAAATTTCAAAATATTTCTCCTCCTTCCCCAAATAAAATTATTAAATATCTATTTCTTCAAGAGCTCTTAAAGAACAAAGTGTTTTTTGATTTCTTGATGGTTCTATTTGATCATGCTCAGTATATACTTAAAAATTTTATTTTGCTTCTAAGCAATTCTGGTGAAGTTTGAGATGAATACTATTGAGACACAGAACTAAACGCACTTTAGTCATTAAGAAAACTATCACATGGAATACCAGATCCATGCATGCAGAGATCGTCCCTGTCCTGATGTTGGCTGACATATCAGTACCTGGAGCAATCCCTCACACATTAAATGAATTCAGGAAATGTTAGTAAAATTAACACATGCATTAGATTTGCCTGTCTATGGACTGTACAGTAAACACACCAATGTTTAAATGAGTAAAAAATACATTTAGAAAAGACTACTTAAAATAAGAAGCAGTACCAGCATCTACAATTTTCCTGTGTACTCAAAAAATTTAGAAAAAGCATATCTAGGGTATGAATTTTCAAATCTAAATTTTTTTTTTAAGTTCATGTGACCCATATTAGCCCTGATGCATATTTTCTTGATTTTTTTACCCCAAAATATTGTGTGGGGCATAGGCCTTCTAAGTTAGCACAGAAACAGGGAGTTGCTCATTTTATACAGCCATTGCTATACCACTGCAATTCTGTATGCTATAGAGTGTCTGCTCCCACCAATAGACCAGTGACTCACACCAAAGAAGAAGTGGCACCCAAATTAGTCATTCTCCAATCCCTTTAAGGATGTCTTGTCAATTTTCAAATATATGCCTTTGGCTCCATTTTAACCTTATTTACTTTACTTATTCACTTTAAAAAAATTTTGGTGGTGTTAGATATATACATTACAGTACAGTGTATTTTGACATATTATAACATATGGAGTACAACCCATTCCAATTAGAATCCCGTTCTTGTGATTATATAATGTGGAGTTACACTGGTCATGTGTTCATATATGAGCAAAGGAAAGTTATATGCAATTCACTCTACTGTCTATCCTACACCAACCACCCCTCCCTTCCCTTGATTCCAGTGAATTTTGTCTAATCCCATGAACTTTAATTCTTCCCCTCCCTAGCTCCCTTATTGTGGGTTAGTATCCACATATCAGAGAGAACATTCTGCCTTTGTTTTTTTTTTTTTTTTTTTTTAGGGAGATTGGCTTATTTTGCTTAGCATGATAATCTCCAGTTCCATCCATTACCACCAAATGCCATCATTTCATTCTTCTTTATGGCTGAATAATATTCCATTGTGTATATATACCACATTTTACTTATCCATTCATCTGTTGAAGAGCACCTAGGTTGGTTCTATAGCTTAACCTTTGTGAATTGAGCTGCTATAAGCACTGAGGTGGTTGCATCCCTGTAGTAAGTTGATTTCAACTCCTTTGGACTTGCACTGAATAGTGGGATAGCTGGATCAAATGGTGGTTCCATTCCAAGTTTTCTGAAGAATCTCCATACTGCTTTGCAGAGTAGTTGCACCAATTTGCACTCCCACCTAGCAATGCATGAGTGTCCCTTTTCCTCCACATCCTCACCAACATTTTATTGTTACTTGTATTCTTGACAATTGTCATTCTGACTGGAGTGAGATGGAATCTCAGGGTAGTTTTAATTTGCATTTCTTTAATTGCTATCGATGTTGAACATTTTTTCACCATTATATTTCTTCTTCTGTGAAGTGCCTGCTCAGTTCCTTTGCCCATTTATTGATTGGGTTGTTATTATATTATTATTATTATTATTATTATTATTATTATTACTGGTTTCAAGTTTTTTGAGTTCTTTAAATATCCTGGAAATGAAGGTTGTCTCTGACATGCAGGTGGCAAAGATTTTCTCCCAATCTGTAGGCAGTCTGTTTATGTTCTTGATTGTTTCCTTTGCTGTGAAGAAGCTTTTTAGTTTGATTCCATCCTATTTATTGATTCTTTATTTTACTTCTTGCACTCTAGGAATCTTATTGAGGAAGTTCCTTCCTGAGCAGACATGATGGAGATTTGGGCCTACGTTTTCATCTAGTAGGTGTAGGGTTTCTGGTCTACACTCTGGTCTGGTGTAGGTCCTTGATCTACTTTGAGTTGAGCTTGTGCAGGGTGAGAAATAGTAGTTTAATTTTATTTTGCTACATATGGATTTCTAGTTTTCTCAGCACCATTTGTTGAAGAGGCTATCTTTTCTCCAAAGAATGTTTTTGGTGCCTTTGTCTACTATGAGATAACTGGTTTTTGTGGATTTGTCTCTGTGTCTTCTATTCTTTACCATTGACCTTCATGTCTGTTTTTGTGTCAATACCATGCTGTTTTTGTTACTATTTCTCTGTAGTTTAATTTAAGTTCTAGTATTGTGATGCCTCCTGCTTCAGTTTTCTCTGGATTGTTTTGGCTATTCTGGGCCTCTTTTCTTTTTTTTCCCAAATGCATTTCACGATTGCTTTTTCTATTTCTATGAAGAATGTCATTAGGATTTTAATAGGAATTACATTAAATCTGTACAACACTTCTGGTAGTATGGCCATTTTGACAATGTTCATTCTTCCTATCCAAGAGCTTGGGAGATCTTTCCATCTTCTAAGGTCCTCTTTGATTTCTTTCTTTAGCGTTCTATAGTTTTCATTGTAGAGATCTTCTACCACTTTTGTTAAATTGATTCCTGTATATTTTATTTCTTTGAGGCTATTGTGAATGGGATATTTTTTCTGATTTCTCTTTCAGACAATTCATCACTGGTGTATAGGGATGCAATTGATTTATGGAAGTTAATTTTATATCCTGCTACTTTGCTGAATTCATTCATGAGTTCAAGAAGCTTTCTGGTGGAGTTTTTTGAGTCTTCAAAATACAGAATCATGTTGCTGGAAATAAGGATAGTTTGAGCTCTTCCTTTCCTACTTGTATCCCTTTCTTTGGGTAATTGCTCTGGCTAGGTTTTGAAGAGGGCATCCCTGTCTTATTCCAGTTTTTAGCAGGAATGCTTTTGATTTTTCTCCATTTAGAATGGTGTTGGCCTTGGGTTTAGCATAGATAACTTTACAACATTGAGGTATATTCCTACTATTTCTAGTTTTTCTAGTGTTTTGCTCATGTGTGAATGCTGAATTTTTTCAAATGCTTTTTCTGCATCTATGGAGATAATCATGTGATTCTCATCATTATGTCTGTTGATGAGATGAATTACATTTATTGATTTCCATACGTTGAACCAGCCTTGAATCCCTGACATGAACCCCACTTGATCATGATGCACTATCTTTTTAATATGTTTTTTAATGTTATCTACCAGTATTATATTAAGAATTTTTGCAACTATGTTCATCAGGGATATTGGTCTGCAGTTTTCTTCCTTGATGTGGCTCTGTCTGGTTTTGGTATCAGAGTGATGCTAGCTTCATAAAATGAGTTTGGAAGGGTTCCCTCCTTTTCTATTTCACAGAATAATTTGAGTAGTATTGGTGTAGTTTCTTTGAAGTTCTGGTAGAACTCAGCTGAGAATCCATCTGGTCCTGGGCTTTTACCTGTTGATAGGCTGTTGATGACATATTCAATTTCATTGCTTGAAATTGATCTTTTAAAATTTTCTGTCTTCCTGTTTTAATTTGGGTAGGTCATATGTCTCTAGAAATTTGCTGATGTCTTCATGATTTTCTATTTTATCAGAGTATAGATTTTCAACGTAGTTTCTGATTATTGTCTGTATTTCAATAGTGTCCATGGTGATATTTCCTTTTTTCATCATGAATTTTAGTGATTTGAGTTTTCTCATTTTCCTCATTAGCTTGGATTAGGGTTTATTGATTTTATTTTATTTTTCAAAGAACCAACTTTTTGTTTCACCTACTTTTTAAATTTTTTCGTTTTAATTTCTTTGAATTGGGCTGTGATTTTAATTATTTCTTGTCTTCTGCTTTTGTTGCTATTTTTTCTTTCTTCTTTTCTAGGCCTTTGAGATGTACTGTTAGGTTATTTATTTGATGACTTTCTATTCTTTTAAAGAATGCATTTAGTGCAATGAACTTTCCTCTTAGAACTGCCCTCATAGTATCCCAGAAAATTTGATAAGTTGTGTCACGATTCTCATTTACCTCTAATTTTTATTTTGTCCCGGATTTCTTTTACTATCCATTGGTTTTAGAGTAGTTTCTATGCTTTATTTTATCATTGATTTCTAATTTCATTCCACTATGAACTGATAGAATGCAAGGTGTTATCTCTATTTTTGTGCATTTGCTAAGAGTTGCTTTGTGGCCTAAGATATGGTCTATTCTAGAGAAGAATCTGTGTGCTGCTGAGAGGAAAGCATACTCAGTCCTTTGTTTTCCAACCTGGATAAACTGTAAGTCAAAGTAGACCAGGAGAAACTAGAACTTAGTGGATGCTTCATCAGAATTGTGTGAATGGATGAAATCTTCACTCCCAGAGTTTTAACTTGCACTTATGAACTGATAACTCCCAATATATAACTCTAGTCCACTCCTCTTAAGCAACTCCATGTTATATTGCTAGCTATCTAAAACAAAACAAAATAAAACGAAACAAAACAACGCTCTACTTAAGTCTCCATGGGGTCCCCAACTATACTTGTCTTAAATAAAACTCACTTTTATCTTCACTCAAGCCTGCTTTTCCATCAAAATTAATGGATTTTCCCAGTTTCTGAAAACTACAGGAAAGTCTACAAATCATAATTCAGTGTTTATCCATAATTCAACCTTTTATCTCTGCCAATTACAATTTTGATATCTAATGAATACACAGAGGTTAATTTTTCATGACTCATGCTTCTATTGTTGATTACTCATGCCAGATGGTTATCAGTACACCACATTAAATAAAAATTAGGAAAAACAGTGGGTGTCAGTAAAAATACCCCTTCGATATTTGAGATTGCTTTTAGAGACTTTATGTGCTGGTATGATTAAGGTAATAAGAAAGTTAAGTTGAAGTTCTGAAAAGCTGCTTTTTTTTTTTTTCAAAACTTTATAGTCTTTGAATTTTTTAATAACCTGGGCCCATTTCAGTAGTTACATGGCCTTGGCAGAAAAACAGGAGTTTTGACCTTGCCACCAATTGTTTGTTGAATTTTAACAAGTCATTTAACTCGGACAGAAATCTGGGGTCACTTTTAGAATTGAATATTCTGTAACTTTGTATTTCTAGATTCTCCAAGATTCTTGCCAGTAGTGAAGAGGGCTTTTAATAAGATTTATCATGGGATACTAAAAATGACTAGGCTTTACAGCCAAATAAATCAGGATTTGCATTCCAATTCCAACATTTTGTAAGTCTTAATTTGATTGCAGCACTCAGCCTTTCAGTGCCTCAGATTCCTTCTCCTTAAAAGATAATAACAGTATGCATTACAGGTACGTTTCAAAGACTAAAAAAAAAAAAAAAAATGCTCGCTGAATGAAGGCTAACTTTGGTGATTACTATTTAAAGACTTCATTACAATACTAATGAATTAAAATAACAGAATTTTCATTATCAAAGAATTCAAAGTCAACTCTGAGAAGTACAGCTTGCATAGTTTTATAAATATTTTTCTATCTGCATTTGTGGAATCCATTGAGCCTTGCTTAGGCATTTACAGATCTTCCTAGGGACACTAGATCCCATTCATTCTTTTTTGTTAATTATTTATTTTTGGGTTCTTTTTAGATATACATGACAGTAGAGTGTATTTTAACATATTATACATACATGAGATATAACTTCCCATTCTTGTGGTTGTACACAATGTGGAGTTACACCCATGGTGTATTCATACATAAACATAGGAAAGTTATGTCTGATTAATTCTTCTCTCTTTTCTACACCCATCACTCCTCCCTTCCCTTCATTTCCCTTTGTCTAATCCAGTGAATTTCTATTCTTTTCTCCCTCCACTTAGTGTGTTAGCTTCTGCTTATCAGAGAGAACTTTTGGCCTTTGTTATTTTGGGATTGGCTTATTTCCCTTAGCATGATAGTCTCCCGTTCCATCCATCTACCAGCAAATGCCATAATTTCATTCTTCTTTATGACTGAGTGATATTCCATTGTGTACATATACCACAATTTTCTTTATCTATAGTTGGTCCCATAGCTTAGCTCTTGTGAATTGATCTGCTATAAACACTAAGATGGGCTGCATCACTGTACTATGCTGATTTCAACTCCTTTGGGTATTACTGAGCAGTGGGATAGCTGAGTCAAATGGTGGTTCCATTCCAAGTTTTCTAAGGAATCTCCATACTGCTTTCCAGAGTGGCTGCACCAATTTGCAGTCCCACCAGCAATGCATGAGTGTTCCTTTTCCCCCAAATACTTGCCAACATTTTGTTGTTACTTGTATTTTTGATAATGGTCATTTTGACTGGAGTGAGATGGAATCTCAGTGTAGTTTTAATTTGTTATTTCTCTAATTGCTAGAGATGTTGAACATTTTTTCATACATTTTTTGACATTAGTATTTCTTTTGTGAAGTGCCTGTTCAATTCCTTTACTCATTTACTGATTGGGTTATTATTATTATTATTTTGGTGTTAAGTTTTTTGAATTCTTCTTATATCCTGGAAATTAAGGCTGTCTCTGAGGTGCAGGTGGCAAAGATTTTCTCCCATTCTGTAGGCAGTCTATTTATGTTCTTGATTGTTTCCTTTGCTGTGAAGAAGCTTTTTAGTTTGATTCCATCCCATTTTACTTCTTGCACTTTTGGAGTCTTATTGAGGAAGTTGCTTCCTGAGCAGACATGATGGAGATTTGGGTCTATTTTTTCTTCTAGTAGGCGCAGGGTCTCTGGTTTAATGCCTAGGTCCTTGATATACTCTGAGTTGAGTTTGTGCGGGGTGAGAGGTAGTGGTTTAATTTTATTTTGCTGCATATGAATTTCTGGTTTTCTCAGCACCATTTGTTGAAGAAGCTATCTTTTTTCCAATGAATGTTTTTGGTGCCTTTGTCTAGTATGAGATAACTGGTTTATGTGGGTTTGTCTCTGTGTCTTCTATTCTGTACAATTGGCCTTCATGTCTGTTTTTGTGCCAATACCATGCTGTTTTTATTACTATATTGCTATAGTATAATTTAAGTTCTCGTATTGTGATGCCTCCTGCTTCACTTTTCTCTCTAAAGATTGTTTTGGCTATTCGGGGCCTCTTAATTTTCCAAATGGATTCATGACTGTGAAAAGCTGTTGTTCATTGAACATCAATGAAGATAAAGCATAGTGAATAATTATGCTCAACATTGGTCCAGAATAGTTTCCCACTATTTTTTGAATTTCAATACACTCTGAGATTTTTATGGGCAAAGGAGTTTGATTCTTCTTTACTTGTTTGAAAGGCCAGGCCCATAAAGGCTGTGCTTTACCAGAGTCATACAACAAAGTGAGAGGAAGAATGAGGAGTCAAACTCCTCATTTTTATAGATTTCCAATTCAGTGTCTCTATTATAGTTTAGATATGAGTATCCCCCAAAAAGCTCATGTATCAGACAATGGAAGAATTTTCAGAGGGGTAACCTAATCAGTGGCTGTAGGATTTTGTCACTGGAGTTGTGCCTTTGGAGTGTATATTTTGTCCCTGGTGAGCAGAGAAACTTTCTCTCTCTGCTTTTGTTGCCATGTCCTGAACTGCTTTCTTCCGCCATGCTCTTCTGCCTTGATGTTCTGCTTCACCTTGGACCCAGAGCTATGGAGTCAGTTGACCACAGACTGAACCTCTGAAAACATGAACCCATATAAACTTTTCCTCCTCTAAATCATTTTTGTCATGTCTTTTGGTCACAGTGATAAAAAAGCTGGCTACAATAATCTCCTCTACTAAACCCTATTGCTTCCCATCTTTAAAAAAATAAAAATGCACTTAATGAAACTTAATTTTTTAAAATTTATTTTATTTTTTAAATTTTACAGACTTCATTTTGATTCATTGTACACAAATGGGGTACAAATTTTCATTTCTATGGTTGTGCATGATGTACATTCATACCATTCATGTAATCATGTATGTACATGGGGTAATGATGTCTATCTCATTCCACCATTTTTCATTACTCCCTCCCGCTCCCCTCTCATTTCCCTTTTTGTAATCTAAAGCTCTTCCATTCTTCTCTGACCCTCACCCCCACAACCCGATTCTGTATCATCATTCACTTATCAGGGAAAACATTGGACCTTTGTTATTTTGAGTTTAGTTTATTTCACTTAGCATGATAATCTCTAATTCCATCCATTTATCTGAAAATGCCATAATACTATTCTTCTTTATGACTGAGTAGTATTCCATTGTGTATTTATACCACAGCTTCTTTATCCATTCATCTGTTGAAGGGCATCTAGGTTGGTTCCACAGTCTAGCTATTGTGAATTGAGTTGCTATGAACACTGATGTGGCTGTGTTATGGTAGTGTGCTGATTTTAAGTCCTTTGGGTATAAACCAAGGAGTGAGATAACTGGGTCAAAAGGTGGGTCCATTCCAAGTTTTCTGAGGAATCTCCACACTGCTTTCCAGAGTGACTGTACCAATTTGCAACTCCATCAGCAATGTAAAAAGATGCCTTTTTGCCACATCCTTGCCAATGTAGATTATTGTTTGTGTTCTTGATAATAGCCATTCTAATTGGAGTAAGATGAGATCTTAGAGATGTTTTAATTTGCATTTTTCTAATTACTAGAGATGTTGAACACTTTTTCATGTATTTATTGATCACCTGTACATCCTCTTCTGTAAAGTGTCTGTCCAGATCCTTGGCCCATTTATTGATTGGGTTCTTTGCATTTTTGGTGTAAAATTTTGTAAGTTCTTTATAAATTTTAGAGATTAGTGCTCTATCTGAAGTGCATGTGGAAAAGATTTTCTCCCACTCTGTAGGCTCTCTTTTCATAGTATTGGTTGTATCCTTTCCTGAGAAAAAACTTTTTAGTTTGAGTCCATCCCATTTATTGATTCTTGCTTTGATTTCTTGTGCTTTGGAAGTCTTGTTAAGGAAGTCTGGTCCTAAGCCAACATGATGAAGATTTGGGCCTACTTTGTCTTCTATTTGGTGCTCTGGTCTAATTCCTAAGTCCTTGATCCATTTTGAGTTGAGTTTTGTGCAGGGGTGAGAGATAGGGGTCTAATTTCATTTTACTACATATGGATTTCCAGTTTTCCCAGCACCATTTGTTGAACAGGTTATCTTTTCTCCATTGTATGTTTTTGGCTCCTTTGTCTAGTATGAGGTAGCTGTATTTTTGTGGGTTTGTCTCTGTGTTTTCTATTCTGTACCATTGTTCTGCCTGTGTATTTTGGTGCCAGTACCATGCCATTTTTGTTACTATTTTCTGTAGTATAGTTTAAGGTCTGGTATTGCGATACCTCTTGCTTTGCTCCTTCTGCTCAGGATTGTTTTGGCTATTCAAGGTCTCTTATTCTTCCAGATGACGGTCATGATTGCCTTCTCTATTTCTATGAGAAATGTCATTGGAATTTTAATCAGAATTGCATTGAATCTGTGTAGTACCTATGTTAGAATGACCATTTTGACAATATTAATTCTGCCTATCCAAGAACATGGGAGATCTTTCCATCTTCTAAGGTCTTCCCCAATTTATTTCTTTAGTGTTCTGTAGTTTTCATTGTAGAGGTCTTTCAACTCTTTTGTTAGATTGATTCCCAAGTATTTTATTTTTATTTTTTGAGACTATCGCGAATGGAGTGGTTTTCCTAATTTCTCTTCCAGAGAATTCATCACTTATGAAAAGAAATGCATAAGATTTATGCATATTGATTTTATATCCTGCTACTTTGCTGAATTCATTTATTAGTTCTAGAAGTTTTCTAGTGGAATTTTTTGGGTCCTCTAAATATAGAATCATGTCATCAGCAAATAGTGACAGCTTGAATTCTTCTTTTCCTATTCATATTCCTTTAATTTCTTTGGTCTGTCTCATAGCTTTGGCTAGTGTTTCAAAGACTATGTTGAATAGAAGTGGCAAAAGAGGGCATCCCTGCCTTGTTCCAGTTTTAGAGGGAATGCTTTCAGTTTTTCTCCATTTAGAATGATGTTGGCAGTAGAATTAGCTGAGATAGCATTTACAATGCTGACGTATGTTCCAACTATCCCTATTTTTTGAGTGTTTTAAGCATGAAGTGGTGCTGTTTTTTTTTTATCAAATGCTTTCTCAGCATCTATTGAAATAATCATATGATTCTTAACTTTAAGTCTATCGATGTGATGAATTATGTGTATTGATTTCTGGATGTTGAACCAACCTTGCATCCTTGGGATAAACCCCACTTGATCCTGGTGTACTATCTTTTTAATATGTTTTTTGTATGTGATTTGCCAGAATTTTGTTAGGGATTTTTGAATCTATGTTCATCAGTGAAATTGGTCTAAAGTTTTCTTTCTTCAATACGTCTTTGTCTGGTTTTGGTATCAGAGTGATATTAGCTTCATAGAATGAATTTGGAAGGGTTTTCTCCTTTTCCATTTCCTGGAATACTTCGAGGAGTATTGGTATTAGTTCTTCTTTAAAGGTCTTGTAGAATTCAGCTGAGAATCCATCTGGTCCTGGGCTTTTCTTGGTTGGTAGGCTTTTGATGGCTTCTTTCGTTCGGTGCTTGAAATTGATCTGTGTAAGTTGTGTATGTCTTCCTGATTCAGTTTGGGAGGATCATATGTCTCTAAGAATTTGTCAATGTCATTGATATTTTCTATTTTGTTGGAGAATAGATTTTCAAAGAAGCTTCTAATTATGTGATATATTTCAGTGGTGTCTCTTGATTTTTCCTTTTTCATCATGAATTCTAGTAATTTGAGTTTTCTCTCTCCTCTTCATTAGTGTGGATAAGGGTTTATCAATTTTGTTTACTTTTTCAAAGGACCAATTTTTCATTTTGTCAGTTTTTTGAATTGTTTCTCTTGTTTCAATTCCATTGATTTCAGCTCTGATTTTAATTATTTCCTGTCTTCTACTACTTTCAGTGTTGATCTGTTCTTCTTTTTCCAGAGCTTTGAGTGTAATGTTAGGTCATTTAGTTGTTGACTTTTTGTTTTCTTAATGTATGAGCTTAATGCAATGAACTTTCCCCTTAGTACTGCTTTCAGAGTGTCCCAGAGATTTTGATATGTTGTGTTGTTGTTCTCATTTACCGTTAAGAATTTTTTCCTCCCTGATGTCTTTTGTTATCATTGCATCATTCAATAGCATATTATTTAGTTTCCAGGTGTAGGAGTGGTTTTTGTTTTTTATTTTAATTGATTTCTAATTGCATCCATTATGGTCTGATATAATGCAAGATAGTATCTCTATTTTTTTGTATTTATTAATAGCTTCTTTGTGGCATAGTATATGGTCTATTTTGGAGAAGAATCCATGAGCTGCTGAGAAAAAAGTGTATTCACTTGATGATGGATGAAATACTCTATACATGTCCATTAAGTCCATATCATTGATTGTATTATTTAGTTCTATAGTTTCTTTCTTCAGTTTGTGTTTTGAGGATCTATCAAGTGGTGAGAGTGGTGTGTTAAAGTCACCCACTGTTATTGTGTTTTGGTCTATTGGATTGTTGAAACTGAGAAGTGTTTGTTTGATATACATAGATGCTCCATTGTTTGGGGCATAAATATTTAAAATCATTATGTCTTGCTGGTTTATGGTTCCCTGAATCAGTGTGAAATGTACTTCTTTATCCCTTCTGACTAACTTAGGTTTGAAATCCACTTTATCTGATATGGGGATGGAGATTCCTGCTTTTTTACTGATTCCATGTGCATGGTATGTTTTTCCCCATCCTTTCACCTTTAGTCTGTGGATGTCTTTTTTTTATGAGATGAGTCTCTTGCAGGCAGCTTATTGTTGGGACTTTCTTTATAATCCAATCCACCAGTCTATGTGTTTTGATTAATGAGTTTAGGCCATTAACATTCAAGGTTATTATTGAGATATGATTTGTATTCCTGGTCATTTTGGTTTATTTTTGGTTTTTACCTTGACTTGGTTTCTCCTTTGATTGGCTTTCCTTTAGGGTAGTTCCTCCCTCTGCTGACTTGCATTGTTGTTTTTCACTTCCTCCTCATGAAATATTTTGTTGAGAATGGTCTGCAGTGCAGGCTTTCTACTTGTAAATTCTTTTAGCTTTTATTTATCACAGAAAGATTTTATTTCACCATCAAATCTGAAGGTTAGTTTTCCTGGGTATAAGGTTCTTGGTTGGCATCCATGTTCTTTCAGAGCCTGAAATATACTGTTCTAGGCCCTTCTTGCTTTTAGGGTCTGGGCCAAGAAATCTCCTGATATCTGTATTGATTTCCCCTTGCATGAAATGTGACACTTTTCTCTCACAGCCTTTAAAATCTTATCTTTATTTTGTATGTGAGGTATTTTCAATATAATGTGCCTTGGTGTGGCTCTGTTATAATTTTGTGCATTTGGTGTCCTATAAGCCTCTTGTATTTGATTTTCCATTTCACTCTTTAGGTTTGGGAAATTTTCTGATATTATTTCATTGAACAGGTTGTTCATTCCTTTGGCCTGTATTTGTGTGCCTTCCTCAATCCCAATAATTCTTAAATTTGTTTTTTTTATATTGTCCCATAATTCTTGGAGGTTCCGTTCATGATTTCTTACCATTTTCTCAGTTTGGTCAACTTTATTTTCAAGATGAAATATTTTGTCTTCATTGTTTGAGATTCTGTCTTCCACAAGATCCATTCTGTTGGTGATGCTTCCACTGAGTTTTTAATTTGGTTTATTGTTTTTTTTTTTTCATTTCAAGTATTTCTGTTTGTTTTTTTTTCAAAATTCTATCTCTTTAATGAAGTTCTCTTTTGCTTCCTGCATTTGCTCTTTTAACTGTTTATTGGAGTGATATGCATTGCCTGCATTTGCTCTTATCTCATCTTTTGCTTCACAGATCATTTTAATCACGTAGATTCTAAACTACCTTTCTGTCATTTCTACTGCCATGCTGTCATTGGATTCTGTCAAAATAGTATCTTGGTTTGCTAGGGACACTTTTTTCCCCTGCTTTTTTCATATTATTTCTGTATATTCCCCTCTACCAGGGAAGAACTGAGGTATTGCAGCTTCCCCTCTGTAGGCTTACTGTGGCCCTGCAGGATTCCAGTACCTTTCCTTTAAGGGGAAGATCAATATCAGCAGCACCCAATACAAACAATATGCAGTCCTACACCAAAAAGTCCCTATAATAGCATTAACAATTTGCAGTAAACAAATAGGGCAATATCAGTTATTATCTACTGAACAGCTTGCAGTGAGCTCATTGTTAGCATGAGAAAAGGGAGAAAGAGATGCCAAGAGAACAGGTAAATAGAAAGAAAATAGAGTGAGAAGAGAGAGAAAAAAAGAAGAAATAACAGTTAAAAATTTAAAAAAATTTCAATGATTCACAGTCATCCACTACTCAAACCTCCCAGCCCTCAGTATCTCCATGTGAGTGTGGTACCTATCAATGGGCTTCCAGTTTCCTGTAAGCATCCCAGAAAGCAGGCTGCCCCTTCCAGTGATGATGGCCACACCCTCAGAGGTGATTCAGAATGTTTGTACCAGCCTCCAAATAAGCTGTGAGCTGCAGTGCAGGCGCCGGGTCTCAGGCATAGGAAGTTAATTTTTAATTTTTATTTTAGTTATTTGAATCCACCATCCTCCTTCCTGTCTTGAGGCTCCTCTACATAGCATGGTATGTTCTCTTTTTCCTTTGAGTTTCAATTCCCTTTCACTCATCAATTGCCCTTTGTTTTTAGATCCCACCAAACAGGTTTCCTTTAGAGAATCTTCCCAATTACATCCCATTTTAATTCAGATGCTTGTTACAAAAAATCTGTATTTCCCCCCAAAACCGATCACAATGTTGTTTTAGAATTTTCATTTTTGTGATTATTTATTTAATAACTTTATTTCCCTTTAGTGTACAAACATTATAAAAGCATGATTTGACTTTATTTTGTTCTGAATTGCAGCTGCAGGGAAAAGAATCCCTGGTCCATAATAAAAAATATTGAATTCATAAAGGATTGAGGTAATGGCACAAAGTAAGGGGATATTCTAATGAAAATTGTGTCTAAATAGAAGAGAAAAATCTATCACACTGCCATTGTAGGCTGAAATCAGCTCCCAAAAGTTCTGAGACAAAAGGATTCCAAGAACCACCTCCACTGAAATTTTCCTAAACCCATAGATAGTTTCAGACAATGTTTTTTCTGTAATTGACTTCTATCACCCAGTAATGGTGTCAGAGTATGCTTACCATGAGTTTTATGATTGTGTACTTGTCTGAAGATGGTGATTGCTGCTAATTACTAAATATGGGTGCCTCTGGACATAGGGCATTAACTGAGGCATTTAACGCAAACTAGAGAAGACACTGTCCTTATTCTTTTTAAATGTATTTATGGTTGAAATATTTTATTTAACATCTGCTTCTCTGGAAATGGACATCATCTGCTAGAAAAGAGGGGAGAAGAGAGTCAAGAAAGAATTTTCAAAAGTGTTAATGAACTAATTACTTTGATTAACATAACCTCTTTCTGCTGTATAGCTTCCATGTTTAATATGCAATTTCTATTGTACTTAGCTCAGGAAGTTAAAAGTCCAACCACAGACTGCATGAGACAAATAACAAAGTTGTTTCTCACAGTTCCAGAGGCTGGGAAGTCTGAGATCAGAGAAACACCATGGTCATTTTCTGGCAAGGCCCCTCTTCTTGGTTTTCAGTTGGCCCACTTCTTGCTGTGCCCTCATGTGGTGGAAAATAGAGGGAGAGAAGAAAAAAGGTCTATTCTGTCTCCTATGAGGGCTCCATCCTCATGACCTAACTAACTCTCAAGGACTCCATCTCCAAATTCTATCACATTGGGAATTGGGATTTTAACACAACTGTGGTGGGACACATGCATTCAGTCCATAGCACCACCAGTGTAGTTTTCTTAAAAAACAAACAACAACAAAATAAACAGTAGAGGAATTCTTTGAGTGTGTCTTGAACATTTATTATGAGCCAGGCATTGTACAAGGTTGTGGTGACAGAAAGACAAGGATGCATTCCTTGCCTTCAGGGAGCCCATGGACTGAGCTAGAAGGGTAAGTAGATGAGGGTGGCATGATGAGTTTTGAGACCCCAGTGTGCACAGGTGCTATGAATGCACCAGGGAGGATCATGGGCCTGAAGAGAGGACTCTTGCGGGCTTTTGGCTTATTCTGAATAACCAACAAGGATTGGCTACCTTTATTTCCTTCAGAGCTCTGATAACATTTTGTGATTATACCTTACAGTAGCTATTTAAATATTTGTGTTTAACCCTTGATGCTGAGCTCTGTGACATCAGGGACAATGAATGTGCTTTGCTCACACCTTGCTTCCAGCATTTAGAGTGGTGTCTGGTATTTCTTCCGGGAGAGTAAATTGGCATATTCACTTTGGAAAACTGTTTTGCATAATACTGAAGTTTAATTAGTACATATTTTCTGACACAGATATACCATTTTCAGGTATTTATTCAGCAGAAATGTGTACATATATTCATCTAAGAATGTTCATGTAATAGTATTTGTTAATCCCCATTTAATATTAGTCCATCCTAAAAATAAGTCAAGTATCTATCAACCATGGAGTGGTTTTGCAGTGGGTTATTTATACATGATTGACAATTAATGGACAAAAAATGTGCAAAAACATGGGTGTGGTCACATATGGATTAACTCAATTTAGAGTATATTTTAAAATAATCAAAATTAGCCAATGATTTTTAGGTTGAGATAGTGGTTACCTTTGGAGGAGGAAATACCTGATAGTGGGGAGAGGGGGATGGAGGCTTCCAAGGGGGTGATAACATTCTACTGTTGATCTGGATGGTCTTTACACAGGTTCATTCATTCTGAAAATTCCTCATGAATGATTTTTGAAATTTTCTCTTTATATATCCATTTCAATTTTAAAAAGTATATTAACAAGTGAAAGCTTGGAGTTGCTTGCTCCTGTCTCTATGTTGGTTGGAAAGGGTCAGTAGAGAGGAGACAGAAGGGGAATATGATGGGATGCTACTCTGAGGAGGTGACTAGGGATAATGCTGGTGTGCAGCTGAGAGGTTTCAGCCCCCACCCCCCACCCTAAGACAGAAGGGAAGATAATGTGCATTTTTTTGAAGGTTAGTTTTTATAGATTTAATTTTATTGATGCATTAAGTTATTGTTTATACATATATAGAAGTGAAATTCATGTGATATGTTCAAGTGATATGTTTATATATGCACACAGAGTAATTTGGTTAATTTCATTCAGTTGTTCCTCCCCTTCTCTATAACTCCTTCCTTCCCCTTATTCCTTTATTAATCTCTAGCTTCCACATGAAAGAGAAAACATTGTACCCTTGTCTTTCTAAGTCTGGTTTATTTTACTTAGCATAATGGTCTCTAGTTCCATGCATTCACCAGCAAATGACACAATTTCATTCTTCTCTATGGTTGAGTAAAGCTCCAATTGTGTATACATACCACTTACTCTTTATCTAATTGTCACATATGGAAGGATACCTAGGCTGGTTCCATAACTTGACTGATGTGAATTGTGCTGCTGTAAACATTGGTTTGCATGTGTTGCTAAAGTATTGAAAAGGGAGCTGAACCGCGGCCATGACAGGCTGCATTTAGGGCATAAAAGATTCCAGGCCTAGATTTCTATTTCCTGCAGCTCAGATAGCTGATTCCAGGAAGGCCACTAGAACAAGAGCATGCCACAGAGATCAAGATTAGGACTGGCCTTTGGCAAAAAAACAATCGGGAGCTGACAATCCAACGTCCAACATTCCAAACCATATGTGTCAATACGTTAAGACCTGGGTACCCTAAGCCAATGGAAGCATGCCAAACCATGTTTATTGACAGATCAGCCAATTGTGTACCTTGCTTTGTTCAAATTTCCCGCTCTACTGCGGAGCTCATAAAAATCCTGCTGAATGGAGACTCGGGACTCTCAGCCAGTACTTGCTGCATCAGTGAATGCTCAGAGTCCAGGCTCCAGCTTGCAGTAAAGGCCCTCTTGCTTTTGCATTGGAGCCGGCTCCCTGGTGGTTTTTGGGGATTTGCGATCTGGGCTCAACAGTATTCTGATTTTAGTTTTTTTGGATGAATAAAAGGGTTAGTTTTTAATCAGGCAAGAAGGTTTCTCCTTTTCTTAGAGTCTTTAATTCTAAACTCTCTTTACCCTTTTGAGTAGTTCAAGTTTGTCTCAAGGATTGCCAAAAAGCAAAAACAATAAAAACAAAAAACAATTGAAAGTTGCCTTAATTTGAAATTCTTAGAAATGTTGCTACTGGTTTTGAAAGGGGCTCCTGAGGGTTCTCTTCTTGGTTAGGCCACCTAACCAAGAAATCTGTCTTAGAAACTAAGACAGATTATGTTTTTCTTTTTCTCTTCCTTTTGTGCATGTGAGGATAAAGATTTAATTTGGAACTCTGGTACCAGCTCTTTTAATAAGATTGAGTACAGAATAAAAATACCCTCTGCATGGAATTAAGAGCTAATAAGGCTCTAATGCATACCAAAAGAAATTCATTATGTTACAACAACTTGATTATCTCCTTTGGAGAAGGGTGAATATCCTGCCTGCTTTGTACCCACCCCTACCCCAGGTCTCCTTAGATACACATCAACTTTCTATTTAGCTGTAGTTGTGCAGGTATTCTCTTTCAGAATTGGACTAAATGAGGCAGACTAGTTTGGAAAGACTATACAACAAGGTGTGCAGAAAATTTAAGGACAAGATTTGCAGAGGGAAAGAAGGTAACACTTTAGGAATTGGATAATTCAGTTGAGAATTCTGAAATTTTTTGAGTGACATAATCACCCTGCATTAGACCATACTGGCTTGTAAACTTATTTTCTTCAAGGACTTTATGGATAATTTTCCTTTTTGATGGCTCTCTTTGGACTGGTAGAGAATGAGGTGGTATAGATGGCTGGCTTCACAGAACCTCAGAGATCAAGTAAATGACTCAAGATTATTAGTGAGAAGAAAACAGTCAAACCTAACATCCCAATTTTTAAGGCTCTAAGACTTGATCCATAATGACATAACTCTCCCTTCTTTTATCAAGGTAACTTAATTTTTCACCTTTCTGATAAAATGCCTGATATAATCAGATATACCTATTAACATGTATCCCCAGACAAGTGCTATCCAATTTTTGAAGTCCAGTTACATTTTAGGTACACACGAATGCTTCCAATGTTACTGCAAACCTTAATTTCTTTCTTTTGTGAACAGTTCTCCACCATTAGTTCATGTTTTAACATTATCACTGGTATTTCCAACAAGATGAATCTTCTCTGACAAGAACTGCCATGTGCTATGCTTCTGATTTATTAACAGGTGCTCAGTAAATACTTTCTATTTGCTGGGTATAGTGGCACATGCCTGTAATCCCAGCTATTTGAGAGGCTGAATCAGGAGGATTGAAAGTTCAAGGCTGGTCTGGGCAACTTAGTGAGACCCTGCCTTGGAGTGTAGCTGAGTGGTAGAGTTCCCTTTGGTTCAATCCCTAGGACTGCAGATAACAAAACACAAAAAACCTAAAACAAACAAAAATTCAGCAAAAAAATACTTTCTATTTATCCATTGTATGTTTAAAAGGATAAATACAAGAATCATATTAGTATTAAGAAAGACATATATATCCTCAAGTAAATTTCAACAGCTTTTAGTAGCAGGTATTTTTGTAGTAAGTCTCTCCTTGGTTGGAGTCTATAAGTAAAATGAGTTGATAAACTACAGTTGAGATAAAAACCTCACATTAAAATGATGAAGTTAAAAGAGAGGTAAGCAGTTTTGAGTAGCTTGGCCATTCAGGTATGGAAGTAGTTTTTTCTATTAAAAAAAAAATTGGAGTGCAGCCACAAACATCTGCTCATATGCCAGAATTTGGGTTTACACCTTCAGTGTGATGGAACAAATTTTTTTGCAGATGTCTTTACTAGATGATTGTATAACTTTGAAAACCAAATGTTACTTTTATGGAGTTTTGGACATTTATTTTTTACTTTTTTCCCCCAAAACTAGGAAACATAATTGTAACAACCCATCAATGGAAGCAATTTTTTAATAATGACAGCAATACTTGTTTGTAGTATATACCCTTCATTTCCATGACAAAAGTAAAGGATTAGCATGCAGAATATCAATACCAAAGAACAGTTTTTTCCTTTTCTAAGTACTAATTATCACTTTAAAAATAATTTATTCTTTAGGATTTATAAAATTTGATAATTTTTTTTTTGCAGTTTTGGTTTTCTTAGTGATGGGCCAGGATACACTCAGCTAATTATTCATGCTTGACAAATACTTAGGGAATCAATCACTTCCCTGACCACTAAATGCAGCTATTATCCCATCACATCAAAGGTGTTTGCTAAGACCATAGCAGCATCAAATGAGGACAGAATGGCAATCTAAGTTTTCCAGGTAGGGGAGGGGAATAGATACTGGGTTCTTGTGATAATGTCAGAGAGTCTGAAATGTGGAGCAAATCACCAGCAGACAGAACTCATCAGAGGGTGACTCAGCTGAGATCTGGGAGATTATGCTTCAATTCTGGAGCCTCATTTCTCTATAGTAATCTCTTTTATGTTCCACACTTTCTTATTGAATCTTATTCCACATCCCAGTTTGCCTAGAATCTTCTCTCTATTGTCACTTCTTATTTTGTTCACCAAACTGCTTTTATCTCTGGGTTTCAGTCCCAATCAGTTCCTCTCTTCTTTTGCCTTTCCCGCGGAACTGGATGCATTTGTTACTGACATTAGTAGTCATTTCTTTCTTAATTCTTACAAAATTGGGTCTTGGTTTCTTATCAGTCCTCAAGTATCAGAGAGTTATTCTCCATGCTGAGTTTAAAAAAAGTATGACAGTTAACAGAGCAAAGAGATAATCTCCAAAAAGGGAGAAAATATCTGCCATCTATACATTAAAAAATACTTTTATTAGCACATAATAATGGGGTTCATTTTGACATAATCATACATGTGTGGAATTTAATTTGCTCCATTTCAATCTCCTGTGCTGCTTCTTTCCCTCTCATCCTCCCAACCCTTATTCCCCCTCCTCTTCTCTTTTGGTTTTCCTTCTGTTAATTTATTGTTTCCTTAAATTGGTGCTTTATAAATATACAAAAAGGTGGAATCCACTATGCCAACCATATATCTTATAAGAGGTAAATATGCAAAATATGTAAGGAACTACTATAACTCAATAACAAGAAAGCAAATACTCTCATCAAAATGGATGAAGGACACTTCTCAAAGGAAAACACAATTAAACTATGGGTATATGAAAAAGTGTTCAACATCACAAGTCATCAGAGAAATTCAAATTAAAGCCAAATGAAATATCTCCTCAAACTTGTTAGAAAGATTATTATTAAAGTATGAAAGGTAACACATGTTGGGGAGCATGTGGAGAAAAGTGAGACATTGTACTCCTGTTGGAGGAAATGTAAATTAGTACAGCCCATATTGAAAATAGTTTGGAGGTTCTTAAAAAATTAAATATAGAACTACTTTATATCTAGCAATCCTGCTGCAAGGTATATATCCAAAGGAAATGAAATCAGTAGGTGGAAGAATATCCACACTCTTGTGTTTATTTCAGCATCATGCACCATAGCTAAGATCTGGAACTACCTTGTGTCCATCAACAGATCAATGGATAAAGAAAATGTGACATAAATACACAATAGTATTATATTCAGCCATCATGAAGAAGGAAATTGTGTCATTTGTGACAATGTGTATGAACCTGACAAACATTATGTTAAGTGAAATAAGCTAGATAAGCTAGAACAGGAAGGAGGGTACCACGTGATCTCATATGTGGGACCTCAGAAGGTTGATCTCATAAAAGTGGCCAATAAAATGGTGGTTACCAAGGATGCTTGGGGAGGGGTTTGGGGGGAGTGGGGGTTAAAGTATACATGGCTTCAGAAATATAGAATAAATAATTTCAGGAATAATTTCTGGAGATCTGTTGTACAACATGGCGACTATAATTAACAATAGATTCTATTATTGAAAAATGCTGAGAGAGTGGATATAAAATCTACAATAATGATAACTATGTGAGGTGATGCCTGTATCAATGGGTTAGATTTAGCCACTCCACAATTTATCTATTCTTCAAGACACCATGATATACATGATAAATATGTATATTTTAATCTGTCCATTTAAAGACATAAAATAATATGATTAAAATAGTAATTATAATATTTTTTTCTCAGAAAGTTTTCAATCTTCTTGATTCATCTGAGTCTTTGACACTATTCCCTTCAAATTCCAAAGTCTTTTAAAACCAGAAAATTACTACATTGAGAGCTATAGTGTCAACAATAGTATTAGGAAGTAACTCATTGTGGGGGTCAAGAGAGGGGATTACAATAAGCCCTAGACAGAGGTGTAATATGAACTACATGATTGTAAAAGAAAATTACATCTGGGAAAGCAGCAGATTTGGAAGCCTGCTGGGGCTTGGAGGACTTTACAGTCTAATTCTTCTGCTGAGAGGAAAGATTTAAAAAGAAGGAAAGGGAGAAATATAATGACATTGTGGAGCAGATTTTTTTTCTTTCCAATATGCTAACAGAACAGAGGAGGAATTGTTGTGACAAACCAGTAAATTACAAATCAGTAAACAAGGCAGATTGGTGTGCACAAAGATAGCGTAAGTTTAGAAAGTTGCTCCTGAAGAGTTCAGTTGCATGTATGGTTAGAAGGTTGAGGATAGTTCAAAATTCAGGAAGTCAACTCTGTGTAGACATAAAATAAATTCATGCCTAGAAATAAAATAGCACATTTTATTTTTACTTAATTTGACAAACATTTATTGAGCACTTATAATGAGTTAGGTGGATGCCATACATGGGCATACTGGAAGGAGAGAAAGAAAGGAAGGAGGGATAAAGTGAAGGAAAGAAAAGGGAGTAAGGAAGGTAGACAGGAGAGAAGGAAAGAAGGAAGATAAAGACATGGTTCCTGTCTTCAGTGTGTATGTTCCCTCCTGACTTTTGTTTTCACTGTCTTGGGGTTGCATTAATGAAGTGTTACCAAGTCAGAGTGTAATCACAGTATAATGAGTGTGAACATCATGGATTGCTTTAAATATGCGGGCCCACCAACTCTCACAGGATTGGGGCCCTGAAATAACTAGTAATTGCTTCCACAAGCTACTTCAACTGGTCGTTAAGTACCAGTCATGATATCATTATTCATAAACATGCCCTTGTGGTAACAGCTCTACTTGGTTTTTGTTTTTCACCCCAATTGGGTCTGTTTGCATAGTTTTTCTGCACCACTAAATTTCACCAGATGGTCAAGTTGATATGAAAGAAACAGTTCAGAACATCTGTAAGTTTCATGTGTTAATGGTTTGAAGTCTGCCTGGGACAGAGCCAAAGTGTATAAGTTAAAGGTAAAAAATTATGTTGTAATGGTAAAGCAAGATGCTATGAGGTGCCAAGTAGGGTCTTCTCTGTTTTTCAGAAAATGAGAATGAAAGCTTACAGTTGAGAACAAAAGTCTTCATCCATTTCACATTCTAAGTTAGAGAACCCACAAGCTGTTGGGCCAGCCACTTCTCTGTGGGGATGGCCTAAGAAGAGCCTGTTCATCAGAGGAGGCCCCTCTCCACCTGGCCACACCTCTCTCAGTTCATTTGTTGTGTCTTTTTCAGGGAGTGCATTCTTCTTGAAGAGACTCTGTCTAATTGGTTCTTCTTCCTGGGGGAGATAAAGAGGCACTCAACTGCTTGCTTTCTGTCAAGGCCAGGAGAAGGGCAAAGAGAAATCACTTACAAAGTGTGAATTTCTCAGCTAGAGGAAAAAATGATGACTGGTTTCCTGCAGGATCTCTGCCAAGCAGCTAAGCTTGCTGACTTGCCATGATACCACTGAATTGGCAAGGAATGCTGCAAAGAACTGGCTTGCTGGTACTGCCCCTCAAGTTTCCAGGCTTCAGAGGTGTGGGGAATGAACTTCTTCATGTCCTTAGTCTCCAGAATTGAGCTTAGGATGAGTATCTGAGATGAGAGTTGCAAGTTTGCTAGGAACTGCTATTGAATGAGCCAATGTTCATGTATCAGAATACTACTGCTTGAGGCAAGTACTTGAACATACTTAAAGTCAGAGAGAAGTAAGTCTGCAATTGCATAGCAAAATATCTGTTTTTGTCCTTCTTCCTTAGTCTCAAAGGTAACCCAAAAGAAAGGGTTAGGGACCAGAGACAGACTAGACAGTGCTTGTGTTCACCTATTATATGCTATAATAGTGCTCACCTATTATATGCTTAATGAGTTTTCTGTAAATGTGAAATTAGATATTTTAAATTACTAGAATTGAGTTTTAAAAACAAAAACAAAGCTGCTTTAACTAATGCATTTTTAAAAAATTATTTGTTTTAATGAGTTATACATGACAGTAGAATGCACTTTGATGCATCATATATAATGGAGTATAATTTCTCATTCTTCTGTTTGTACATGATGTAGAATCCCACCAGTCACATAGTTAAATTTGTACACAGGGTAATAATGTGTGATTCATTCTACTATTCTTCCTATCCCCATACCCCCTCCCCTCCCTTCAATCCCCTCTACCTAATCTCAAGTAGCTCTATTCTTCCCTAGTCCCTCCCCCACATTGTGAATTAGCATCCACATATCAGAGAAAACATTCAGTTTTTGTTTTTTGGGGGATTAGCTTATTTTGCTTAGCATGATATTCTCAAGCTCCAAATTATGGGATAATAACTAATGCATGCTTAAAGCATAAAAGAATCAGATTTGATTGTCATAATGAAATGACCTCCCTGCCCAGAGGAAAAGGAAACATAATATAGCACAGTTGATGTGTTAGTCAGCTTTTTCCCTGCTATGATTAAAAGATCTGATCAGAACAACTGCAGAGGAGGAAAGGTTTATTAGAGAGCTCACAGTTTTAGAGGTCTTAGTCTATAGAAGCCCTGCTCCATTCCTTGGGGCTCAAGGTGAGGCTGAACTTCATGATGCAAGAGTGTGGAAGAGGGAAGCAGCTCACATGGTGATCAGAAAGGAGAGAGAGAGAGAGAGTGAGTGAGAGAGAGAGAGAGAGAGAGAGAGAGAGAGAAAGACTGCACTCTTCAGATACAAATATATACTCCATATCCATGCCCCCAATTCCCACCTCCTCCAGCCACACCCTACCACTTCACCACTTCAGTTACCACTCAGTTAATCCAGATCAGGGGATTAATCACTGATTGGGTTAAGACTTTCACAGTCCAATCATTTCTCCTCTGAACCTTCTTGAATTGTTTTATCCGTGAGCTTTTGGGGGATACTTCACATCTAAACCATAACAGTTGATGACTGGGTGAAAATAAAGTCATTTTTATATTTATACCTTATGCCTTGAGGTTGCTCAATTTCAAGAGTTACAGTTTTGCTTAGTGAGCTCAGCAGGAGGCGGATAGCCCCAACAGCTGGCAATTCTTGGAATCCTTCATCCTTAGCAGTGAGCTTTAATGATGAACTCTGGAGAAATAGGTTATATTTCACCAAGAATCACACACCATCTTGTTACACTAAAAACACACTAGATGAAAGCAAGAAGGACAAATATCCTACTAGGTAGTGACACCTTGAAAATTTTCTCTTTGATACTAGGAATAAGAAAAAGAGGCCACTAATCAAGACTTCTCTTTAGCATGCTATTGAAAGAATGAGCCAGCAAGAAGAGACAAAAGACATAAGAATTGGAAAGGAAGTTATAAAATTGTCATCATTCACAGATGTCATGATTTTATATATAAAAATCCTCCCACCTTCAAATTTATAAATGTATAGATTATTAGAATAAAAGTATTGCAAGTTTCCTGAATACCAATTTAAGTACAAAGTGCAGTGATTTTTCTATACTAGGAATATATATTTAGAGAATGATATCATTTAAATTGCTTTAAAAATTTTTAAGTAATAATCACAGATTCCTATAAGGATTATAGTGACTGCCAAATCTGAATTTTTCTATATCTTCTAAAAATATTAGAACAAGCAGAGAAAAATGCACCTCAAATTCACATCTACAACATAAATAGGAGACAGAGAACAATACAAGCTCATATTAACTTGAAGTAAGAAAGTAAATATCTAAAACCAGAAAAGTGCTGGGTGTAGTGATGCACTCCTGTAATCCCAGCCACTAGGGCGGGTGAGGCAGGAGGATCTTAAATTCAAGGCTAGATACAGCAATTTAGCTAGGCCCCAAACAACAACTATCTCAAAAAACAAAAAGAACTGGAAATGTAGCTCAGTGGTAAAGCACCCCTGCATTTGATCCCCAGTACCACCCCCATCAGTATTTAAATAAATAAATAAAACCAGAAAAGTCACCTCTGGATCCCAATCCAGGACAGGTCTATGATTGTAGAGACCAGGAGAGGGAAGCAGGGTGTTAACAGGGGCAGAACACAGATCAAATAGCCCTGGCACAAAAGCTCTCACTCCAAAAGAGAGGGAAATTTCTAACTCTGAGTAGAAATACTGGAAATCAATCCCAGTCCTGGCAGGGCAGAGTACTAGTTCCTGGGTAATTAATTTGAAGAGGCTGAAAATTCATGGGACCAAAGGTGAGCAACTTGTGAAGGCATTAATTCCGCAGTACCACGAAGCAATTTAAAAGGACAGAGGTTTTCTTTGGAATCTGACTGATGAAGAAAAATAAAGAAGCAAGGAAGATATAAGAATTAAAGGCCTTAAATAAGAGTATTACTGAATTAAACATAAATACCCAATCATCCCCCAAAGACACATCAATTAAAGACACTCAGATTTACTCACTCAGATTTTTTATACTCAGATTTACAGACAAGAGGCTGAACCTGAACCAAAATGTACATGCCAACCTCTTTCCATGGAGACACACCTGTTATTTGCTTCAGGGAAATCCAAAACATTTGAAAATGAACAGAAAATTTGAAGTAACACCCACACAAAGCCAATTCAAGAAGGAAGTTAGGTGGAAATCAGTTTTTCACTTGGTGAAAACATCTCTCACCTCCCACACACCCAGGAAAACAACAAAACAGCAGAGGACAACTAAAATACATATCAATATTAAGTATCAAGAAACGTATTTTCACACTTGAAAGAGCAACTTTGAACTGTTAGGCAAAAGGACCACACTAAAAACCACATTTCAGCCAAGGGATTAAGTGCCTTCTTAGGGGTAGGTGTTGAACTGGTATTGGCTGCATCAGCAACTTTAAATTCATTGGCTGGGGTGCTCCCTGAGCAGGATCGTGTGTCTGGGGGATTGACTAGTATATTTGGGGGGTTGACTAGGGGCCAGCGGGAAAGGCTTGGGTTGCTATTGGCTGAAGGCAAACCGGAAAGTGTGTTCAACAGCTGGCCATGTGGAGATTCCCTGGGAAAAGGAGTCTGATCAACCCTTTCAACATGAACCAGAAATTCAGAAATAGAATGGAAATGAACAGCAAAGTACAAAAAGAAAGAATGAAAAGAGAAAGGAGGAGATGTCAGATAAATTATTAAACTCTAGGGGAAAAGTTGAAGAAAAATGTTTCAAAATCATTTCAGAAATGAAGACAAAATCAAGACAGAAGAGCTAGATGGACTGAAAATATGAAGGAGGGAGATGGAAACAGCCAAGCCCAGGAAAACCAAATGAAGAAGGTAAATGTATGAGGAAGCATAAGGTGCAGAAGATGGTCAAAGCAAACCAACGGACAGGCAATTGTAATTCTCAAAGAAGTAAAAGAAAATAATGGAACAGAACTAATATATGAAACCGTAGGCAATAAAAATTATGGCAATTTACAGTACGCTTGCACATTGAAAGGGTGTATTGTGTACCTGGAAAATTTACCAGAAATGATAACCTCTGAGATGTATTTTAGCAAAACAAAGTAGAAGATAGTACTTGAAATAGGCAAAAAAATCAAGTCATTTACAAAACGAAGTGAGATTTTTGATAGCAACATAGTGCAAAGCAAGACAATCATGGAAAAACATAGTCACAAAACTCAAGAAGAGAAAAATCTAAGGATTTTGTAAGCATTGAAGTTGTTCTTCAAGCTGGAAAGCTGTAAAAATTAATTTTGAATATTGAAGAACTCAAATAATGCTGAACTTACCCTCTCGTGGAACCTACTGGAGGAAATGCTTCATTAAACTCCCAGACAGCTAGAGAGCACTCAAAAGAGAAATGACGTTGAGCCTTTAATGCATTTAATTGTTGATTTAAAACCAAGGGGGCAGCAAGGAAAAAGGCAGAATATGTGAATATATTATGATAAAATGGAAATAGCACAACTTTTTAAAAAGGTGAGAATAGGTAACAGGAAAAGTAGAAAGTACTGTATACTTATTAATCTTTGAGCATATGAAGCCAAATAGGAATTAGGAAGAACTAAATACAGAATAGAAGGTAAGTAAGAAAAAGGGGCCTAGGAGCATTACAGAAGATACTGACACAACATCATTATTAAAACAAAATTTAAAGTTTTCTGAAGAATTAGAAAACAGAATACCTAGAATCATATTAGCAGAAACAAATGAAATATGATACAAAAATAATACAAGGTAGAGATTACATATACATGCAAATATAGTATCATTAAATGTGATTGGGTTAAATGAAAATTAAAAGGAAAATATTTTCATATTATATAACCACATACCTGAATTTAAATATATTAGATTGGTCTTGTCTACAAAATGGAGTATTGGGCAGCTCTGAAAAGAAAATGAAGAGGATTCCTACATGCTGACCTGTAATGAATCACAGGATATCTTAGGCTAAAAAAAGGTGCAAGTTTCACTAAATATATATACTACACTATTTTAATATTTTCTGTGCATTTTCCTCCCACTGCCTAACCTAGTCCCTTAAGCTTTTCACTAACAAATCACTAATTTCTTAAAGATGGTAACCAGAGAAATTTAAATGTAAATCATTTAGGACCTGTAAAATTTGAATATAAATTAAAATGTTATCTTCATAATGGATAGAAGTCAATAAGAATATAGTATTCAGTCTACTATAAAGTTCTTAGACACAATTGTTTTTACAACGGTTGGAGTTCAGGGCATATACCTGTGTTTAATTTGAGCAGGAATTATTTCTTAGACAAATTTGTTAATGAAACAAATGGTTATTGTATTTAAATTGATCAACTGTTAAAAAACAAAAGGAGGACCAAATAAAAAAAATCTTTCTTGAAGAGCAAATATCATCTGATGGCCCAACATCTATTCCAACTCTTGCCATAAGGTACATGTTGGAAAGCTAAAAATATTTCTCAGATGCCATTGTGTCTCAGGTTCCCAATGAGATAGACACATGGCATCGTGAATTCATAGCTACATTTAGTGGAGGGAGAGGAGGGATGTGTGGCATGGCTCTAGCATGAGCAGCTTGCATTAGAGGCAGCTCCTGGCCACCCAGAGTATGACCCAGGTGTGGAGATGCTAGCACCAGCAGGTGGCACAGAGGCTTCCTAACTGCAGTTTCCTGACTATTGCAGAGGTAGCTCTTCCCCTAGTGGGCCAGTTCTGGAGTGTTCTGGAAGTCAATCTTTGAGCATATGAACAATTAATTCTCTATATTAAATCTCTTTATTTTTAGAATCTCTAGAGATATTCCTTTTGTCTGAAACCAAAGCCTAACTGATAAAATATCCTAGAGAAAATACCTTGAAAATTTGATGTGTGTTCTCTTTAGGTTCACAAGCCATAGAATTTATTACAGAACACCCTGAACTATTAAACTCACCCCTGGCTAGCAAACTTCAATATACTGGGAAAGATTAATATTCATTTTCTGTTCTTCTTTGACATGGTCATTAAGGAACTCTAAATTCATCCTTCCCTTCTTTTCTTGCTCCTATCCATTATTATTATTATTGGTAGTTTTCAATGATTGGAGTATGTACTACCATATCAATCAAGGCAAGCCCCTTCTATTGATTCTCTGACCTGCATTCCAGAAAGATGATTTAAGATCTGTTAGAAAATATTAGGGGCAGATCAGCCCTGTCATCTTGGCATTTGCAGCACAGAATAAAGACAGCACTATCCCTACACATATCCTTCTTTGTCACAGGACTTTGGGACCCGTCAAAGGAGCTAGAAGCTCTGCTGTTACTATCTAGTAGGAGAAGTGAATTCTGGGAGTGGTCTTGGAGAAAAGGAAGATTGGATTCCATTACCGGAGTCAATAATTTATCTAGGCTAAGACTGCCAGAGACCTGAAGTTTCATTACACAAGGGTTTGCCCAGGTCAAACCTAGAAAAGGAAAGGGTGATTTATGTTGGCTCCAAGGTAGTGGAGATCACAGGATAAGAGTGATGGGCTGCTTGTCATACCTGGAGCAAGGTTTGAGGGTTATCTAGGAATAGAAGGTTAAAAATTTCAAAAGGAGCCATGTCTGCTGGCATGGTTGGGCATATTTATTTTTGTCCTAGACCTTTGCACAAATGCAAGGCAAGTTCTTCTCAAAAGCTTTATGCACTGGTTCTTCTCCAACAGTATTGAATAATTAAGAATGTGAACTCTGGAGACAGAGTGCCTCCAAAGCCCAATTTTGTCCATCAGCATATATGTGACATAGGGCACAGGATTCATAACGTCACTGCTGTGGTCAGAATATTCATGTTCTCCAAAATTTCATGCGTTGAAATCTAACCCCTGTAAGTGAGGAGGTGAGAACTTTAGAAATTGATAAGGTTGTGAGAGTACTGTCTCATAAAAGCCACCCCAAGAGTTAGGTCATCCCTTTGACCATGTGAGGACACAGTAAGAAGGCATCATTTATGAACCAGGATATGGGTGTTCATAAGCCAACTCTATCAGTGCCTTAATCTTGGATTTCTTAGTTCTTAGAACTGTAAAATGTAAATTTCTATTGTTTGTAAACCACCCAGTCTATGGTGATTGTTATAGTAGTCCAAACAGACTAAGACATTAACATTTCCTATGTCTCAGTTTCTGATACTGAAAAATAGAGACAATTACAGCACTTTTTACAGAGTTTTCATGAAGTTTACATGAATAAATTATATGCAAAGTAATCAGAATGGTGTATCAAAAATGTCAAATAAATGTCAGCTATTATTATCATTCAAGTCTTGGTCCCACTTAGAGTTCTTTGTTGATAAACATATCCAAGAAGTATTCCTCCACTCATGGAGTATGAAATCAATTTAACACATCATTTGAAAAATGGAAAGAGAGTAGAACAGAAAATAATTGAGTAGATGTTCAAATAAAAATACTATAAGTACAGCTTTGTAAAACATTTATTTCAGCCATTTAAATATATGTGTCTGTGGAACACAATGGGCCGTTTATTTTTTACTGTAGGTTATAATCCATAAGTTTGAAAATAACCACATTAGAATAAAGGCCTATGAGAACCAGGTGTAGTGGCACATGTCTGTAATCCCAGAGACTCAGGAGGTTGAGGCAGGAGGATTGCTAGTTTGAGGCCAGCCTCAGAAACTTAGTGAGGCCCCCAGAAACCTAGCAAGACCCTGTCTCTAAATGAAAAATTAAACAAACAAACAAACAGGACTGGGGACTTAGTTCAGTGGTAAAGTGCTGGTTTAATCCTCAGTATCTAAATAAATAAGAAAAAGGAAAAGGTCAGTGAGACAGGAAGCTTGTTTGTTCTATTCAAAGAATCCCCAGCATCTAGAAGAATGCTGATACAGAGAAGGTTCTTAATAAATATAGGTCACAAAAATAAAGTATGAAAGAGAATAAAATCAATGAGTTCATTCAGGTAGCATTTGTTGAGTAATTATAGGCAGGGACTATGAAGGCACTGTAGCTATAGAGATTTTTAAAAGAATAATTTTTAATCTCCCTTACTATTCAGTTTTGGAGGGAAGGTTAGTATTTTATCCATGGAAGGGTTATCCATACACCTAATATAACATACAGCCTGTTTGTGTTTAATAGTTGATTCATTCTTTTATGAAGTAAATAGTTAATTTGAGGTGGCAGTCTTAATGTAATTCTTCCATAACTGCCCAACACTCTGCCTTGCTAAGTGATGTGGGTCTTAGAATTTAAGCTTCCCTTTTTCATGACAATTTGATACTGAATTGACTTATTTTTCCTTTACGTGGTTTTCCTCCAACATCAAAGCTGCAGTGAACTCAGAAGGGCAGATATGTCAGTCAGGTATACATTAAGCCTTTCTGGCTGCTTCCAAGGAAATGTAAGACTAACTTGGGGTTTCTCAAGTGAACTAGAACTGTTGACATTTTAGCTTGGATTTCTCTTCGTTGTGGGACTGTTCAGTGTATTGTAGGATGTTTAGAATCATTTCTGCCTTTTCTGAATCGATATATGTAATGTTACCTCCAACACCCCAGGCAAAACTGGACCTGATTGAGAACTATGGGTCTAATCCTACAGTCATTTTAAAGTGACTGGAGGTAGAAAATAATAGCAATCTGGTTTCTGAATTTTCCTCCCTTGTAGTCAAGCAAAAATAATGTTTTCTAGCTCCCTTTTCTTACATATTAAAATCCAAATTACTGCATATGTATCACTGGAAGAAAATCTAAGAAACTCAAGTGAGATTGTCATTATCACTCTGTATGTCAAGCCTTACTAATTATGCCCTCATTTGTTCATGCAGTCACTGGATATGTTCTCTTCTATACTGAGAGAAAAACAGAACATGTGAGGATGACTTATCTTCTCATATTTTCTTTGGCTATGTCTGTGTGGAAATGACTTCAATTGATTGCTAATAGTTAATTGGCATAGGGAGACTGTATGTGGCCTCCATAACCCTACACAGCAGTGACTGACTACAATAGGGATCCAGAGAATGTCAAACTATATAGGACATAACACCTCCTCCTATATGTCTGAAGGAATTTCAGACATATCACCTCACTTGATTTGGAAGCCTGAAGCTTACTGCATGTTCAGAGTTCCCTAGCTAGTATTTAACAGAGTGGTTTTTATAAAATTTTTTTTACAAATACCAGTTTCCTAACCTAAATGGTTCTTTCCACTGTGCTTGGAATCCTAGCCATTGAATGAAGCACCAGCCACCATAATGAGTTCTAGCTGTTAGAACAATCTTAAAACCTCAGCAACTTAACATAGTAAAGTTTTATATCTCACACAAACTCTCTTTGGAAAGTTCTCCTCTAAAAGTGAATTTTGGGACTTCCATAACAAAGCTTTCTGCTTTCGACAGGGTGAATAGGAGCAAAGGTGGAAAGAAAGTGGTGGGTCATGTGAGGCGTGTTTGAGGCCACACCTGGAAGTGAGTGCATTTCTCCTGCCCCAGGTCTCTGTCCCTCTGCAGATAAGATAGATTGGACAGTGAGGGCTTCCTGAGTGTCTAGGTGAAAATGGATTGGCATGGTGAGCAGAGAACATTGTCTCCTCATAAATGTGAAGCAGGAATCAGTGAAAAAAAAGGTGGATGGTAGTCAGTTTTGTGGAAACTATGGATTCCTTCAATAATGCAGACATTCATTGGGCACCACTATATTCCAAACACCCTGTTGCATGCTTCAGGTAGAGCTGCACCTTCTAAAAGAGCCTGGGTCAGCAAAGAAACTATGGCCTGGAAAAGATCCACTGCTTTCTCTGTGAACTGGAAGACTCCACAGAAATTCATCCTGGACAGAGCATATATTTAAAGTGGAATTAGAAAGAAATTGCAAACATCTAGTACAGAGAAAGAAGTGAAAGTGATTGGGAACAATATGCCTTTGGGCAAGAGGCAGACAGAGCTGAATATTTCCAGAAGGTTGAACTACAAGATCATTTTACTCATAGGAGATGCTCCGACCAAGAAGGTTCTCAGAAGCTGGCCAGAAAAGTCAAGACACCTCTCCTCAATTTTCTTTAGCCACAAGCAAGAATTAGCTTCCCAGACCTGGGAAGAAGAGGAAACAGTGGCATTGTTTTCTCTATATGAAGTTGCACTCTTTCAATAGAACGCACATCATTTGCTAAGTAGTTACCACACATAGAATATTAGAGGGGTTTAACACCTATAGTGTCAAGATAGATAGATGACAGATCCATCAAAGAGACAAGTCACCTGATAGTCAAAACATTTTCATTTATAGTTATAAAACTATAATTGTTAGAAAGACTGAGGGGAGCTTTACAGAGGCAGTAGAATTTTTAGTATCCTGGAGGACACCCCCACAGCAGAAACCAATAAGAGATCTTAGTTCTAGGAAGAGAAAATATGGGAGGATGGAATGAATAACTCCTGAAGTTAGGGGACGGAAGTGGAATACTTGTAACAGGCAGAACAGAGTAGGTCTTGGTTTCCAAGAGGAGGACAATCAAAGGAGTGGGACTGCTGTAGAGGGCCTTAATGCCATGAGTTTATATTTAATATAACCTTCTGTTGTAATGTACAGCCTAACAAGTCTGCAAACTGTTTTTTTTTTTAATTTGGTTCAGGCCAAAGAACCTATGGGAGTCTGTTTCTGTAATGGAAAAACTATATAAAAATCAAAAGGTTTTTCTGGATGAGCTATCATCTGCATCAACAAAATTCAATACTGGAAGTGAAAGACACACTTGATTATTAAATGTCTACTTTATTTAGAGGAACATGTTTGCAACAAGCATAAACAGCAAGCTTGCAAATTTTTATTTGCTGAATCTGTGAACAGCTTGGTGATAACCCTATTATTTATGGTAATGAATTCATAGTGGTGAATGCAGAATTTCTTTTCCTGATGAGGAAGAAGGAGGAATAAAGATTGGTTTCTCTTTCTAAATTGCATAGATGTACTCTCTACTGTTTTAAATGCTTGGAATCATAAGGAACTCTTGCATTACATAGTTGAGTGCAGTGAGATTTTGAATGGATGCTCTTATTTCTACCTCCAGGTCTAGCTATCTTATTTCAGTGAGGTAAGAGAAAACTCAATCTGATACTCAAAAACATTTAATATCCTTTCAGCCAAGAGTTCCATAAAAAATAAAACCAAATTGCCTAGGCTGCGAACATGGCTTATTCTAATTATTTTTTTCAGGTATATTTCATTTTTACCTGAGACCTATTTTCTGACTCTTTTGTAGCCCAATGGCAATTGTGCTGATTTTTATGTCTGACTGATTTATAAATGTGGTTTTGAATCTATGAGCCCTCCAGAAGGAAGAAGAGGGCAATGCACTTTGAAAGATGTAATGCTATTGCCATAAAGACTCCATAATTATTCGTAGCATGCAAATAATGGCAAGCTAATTATTTAATACAACTGAACTCAAAATTTTGGACATCAAACTCAAAATTTTTACTTTTATTTGATATTAAGATAGCAGAAAGGAAAGAGAGCAGCTATTACCTTATTCTGCATGAACCATAACTTGTAGCTTTCAGAGGGCAAATGATCTACCCATCTGGTGAATTTTCACCTTCATTCATCCTTTGGACAATTATTAACTTTTGTACCGACTGCATGCCAAGTAAGTATTGTCTATCAAACTTCTGAAGACATATGGTATCAACACTCCATAGCATACATTCTTAAAATTGAAATTTTTATGTTTTTTGCATGCTTCCGACAGGTTTGTTTTCTTTCAAATGCTTTGAGAATTTATTTTCAACATTTTCCTTCTCTCTACTGCCCTTTCCCTTCCCACTTCCACTACTCCCTTGAACCCCTCAACACCTCCAGATATGCTGAAAGATGTGTGATAGAATCTGTTTTCTCTGCAAAGGGAATCATTCTCTGCTGCAGAATTTGAGACATTTTTTTTTCCTTTTTCTTTTCTTAGACCAAGGAAAGCACTAGCACCCTGCAGAGAAAACAAACCAAACAAACTCTTAATTCTGTAATTATTTAATTATCTATCAGCCTGTAGCCCACCCAATGTTAAAGAAAATCAAACTTTCAGTAGATGATGCTCCTAATTTGTCCTTGTCAGAAAACACTATCTTCTTCACTGGAGGAAATCCAGAATTTCCAATTTTACCATTGAATTTCTAAACTGCCTCATTGATTTACCTTACTTTTTATCTGCAGATGTTACTTCCATCATTAAGAACATGGATCTTAGGTAAAAACAAAAGGGTAAAGATAAGCACATTTAGCATATATTCATTACAGAAGGCTGCTGCTCTCTGTTGTCACTTAGATTGCACGGGGCGAGAATTGTTTTTCTTGATGGCTGACAACATATTAATGAACTACGCATGAGCAGAATATCTGCGTTTTTTTCCTCTGGAACTTTGACAGCTATTCATGTATGCTTAGTCACATACCATATTAGGGACGAAGGTAAGTAAAATACTTAAAACTTGAAAGCCTTTAGTTGGTGAGATTAGTTGGAGAGTCATCTTTGATAAACTATAAACTGTTTTTGAATTCATTTTACAAGTTTTTATTCTTACTTTTGTGTAAACAAAAATGAAAGACTTGTATTATGATCTGAAATCTAACATGTATTTTGTCTCCTTTTGAGAAAGATGCTCATTAAATGGCCTGTTTGGAAGAGAAAATCATTGTTTTGTTTCTAGACAATGGATGCCAATATTTTGGCCTTCTGTAGACTGGGCCTTGCTGGGTCTAAGTGAAAATGTATCTCAGAGGGCCAAAAGATTAGACCAGCCCCATCCATGCAAATATACATCTGCCAATATATATTTACACAAGTGATTTGACTAGGAATGAGAGTCTATGAGGAGAGAAATCTTATTCATGTGTATCTAAGATAAGAGAGAGAAAAACTTAGAAAAACAGTCCTATATTCCCCAAGGTTGCATGGAGCCAAGTCTGTACCTCTTTCTAATTGTGCTTCAAATACATCTTAGTTTTGGCCCGGTTAGAACTAAAGGAAGATCATCCTGTCTTGGGTATCCTGTGGATTTTCTCATTCATGGACCCCAGGAGACAGTACCCTGGACAGAGGATTATCCCCTGAAGGAGCAGTGCAGAACATGGAGGACACCTTGATGTCTGTGGGGCATGGCAGACTCCCAAGATGCACACTAGATCCCAAGCTGAAACCTAGTGGGCAGATGGGAGCACCTAGTAAGCACAGACTCTGTGAATACTGCTGTGAATCATCTCCTAGGCACTTGCAGGAATATACAAGGCTGAGGTTCCTGTCAATTCCTGACAATTAGGTCTTAATTTAAGGACTGCAATCTAATTTTTCATGCTAATGTGATTTCGTTTCTCCCAGCAATCTAGCGGGACTTTGAGAATTCTTTTGGTGATGCCATAAAACTTCTAAGTTTGTTGACGGCAAGTTTCCTTTGCCTGGAATCTAGTTAATTCCAAGTAGAATATTTTATAACAATGTTTTTAAATATTAGGGATAGAAACATGTTCATTAATTCTGCAAATTCAAACTCATAGTATTTTTATAAAACACAGTTTGCATAAAATATGCATTTCTTTTTCAATTAACTAAGTTTAACTAGTTTTTATCAAATTTGTACAAGCTATGTCAGCAAACTTCATTCCTCAGTCCCAAATAACTGAAATCACTATTCACCCTTGTATATGAGACTGAACAGGACATGGGATATACATTGTGAACCTCAGCTCCTTCTGTCTGGTGAGATTTTTCAGTAGTTCTACTTCCTGGAGATTGAGATATTCACCTGCCAGAGATGAGCTCTGGTTTCAGATGTAATCTCTGAGTCATGTTGCTCATGTACTTTACCTACCTTTACAATGTTGACTCGGTTTCTAGCACTAGGTTTCTGCTTTGCTTTGACTTCTAAGCACTTCTGTTCCTTGAAGGAACTTTGCCTGGTGTTCTGATATCTTAACAATTTTGGCCATTTTTGTAAAGCACTGGACCTTGAGGAGGGAGTATTTCTGTCATCTTCTACCTCTGTTGCAAATCAATCATTTTTTGAGGCTATGATACCAGATATGATATGGACTATTTCCTGTGGTATCTCATCCTCTGAATTACTCCTCAGCCCACTTACAGTACCACCAGTGATTCTGATCCCTATTTGAATCTTGCTTACCCAGGGCTGTTCTTTACATTGATGTGTCTTGAACCTAAATTGCATATGAAACATGTGGAGATCTAGCTACAGTGCAGTTTATGCTTAGTAGTTTGGGGTAGGGTCTGAAATTCTGCTGCTGTTGCTGGTCCAGGGACCAGATTTTGAGTAGCATGGCTCTTTGCTTAGAGTATTCCCTCCTCAGGCTTCTTCCTGCTGGGTCCATGATTCCTTCTCCTTTTTCTGATCCCATTTACCAAAGTCCTTACATATTTTTCCCTATAGCCTGAACTCTTAAGTCATATAATAAAAGCAAAAGAAAACAAAAACATCTGGAAATGTAGGTAACCTCTCAAACCTGGATCCTCTTTGTGATGTTCTACTGGTTTTTGTCAGTCCTTATGCCACTAACAGAATGTGCCTCCTGGGCCTGCTGACAGTCACCCAGAAACAAGAATCTAAGTCCACTCAAACAGGTGACACTTCCTTTCCCTTGCATCTGAGAAGCATGGGGTTGCATGTTTCTCCCTTACCTTTTTCCATATCACATTTCTCCTTTCTGCTAAACTAGCATGCAAAACTCATGAAGGAGGGTTAGGATTAGACCTTACTAGAGGGTTAGGGCACTTTCAGAAAGGAAGAAAAAGACTAAAGTGCTAGCTAAATTGAAAACTTTGCTTGACTAGCCTAGAAAAGTGCTGAATGACTACCCCTTCAGAAGGAAAGCACCCCTCTACCCAGTGTTAAATTTTGTCTCCAAGTTTACATGTCCTTTCCAAACATCTCTCTTATGGTAAACAAAAGGAAATCTCGCTCCTTATGTTCTTGTCATTTCTCTGACTCTTACAACATGTTGAAGCCTTTGCCAAGGGGTGGGGGTGGGGTGGGGGGTGGGGTTGTGGACTTCAGTTGAGTAGGCAGTGGCTCTTCTCATTTTCTGGTCTCAAAGGCCTTCAACTTGACTGGTCTTCAATAATTGTATAAGTGGAAGCTGTGGTCCTGAATGTTCTTTGATGGGTTGAACTAACCAGGATATGTTTAATTTTCAAAGTTACTGTATAAATCTATTTTTGGAAAATAATTTTCCCTCTATCAACAAAGTATGTGGAATCTAACATGTGGAGTTCATGGATGTCTGTTTTAGCAAATGTTTGTTTTTCTTTCTGTCTCTGCTGGGGGTCTGTTGAAACTACAATAGAGCTAAGTCTATCTTTAATGGTTCAAAAAAATTGAGAAATGTAGGTAACCTCTCAAACCTAGAGCAAACTTTATTTTTGATCTGCTAGGTAATTTTTCCCCTGAGTCATGGTTTCCTCATTGTTACAAGTAAAATCTCTTAGGCTCTAAGAATCTCATAGACTCTCAGCAAAGGATCTGAGCCTTCTCTCGATATGACACCATTGAAAAGCAGGTAAACCTTTATAAACCTTCATTGTGGTCTTTGGCTAAGCTGGGACTTATCAGATTCCTAACAGTAAGTTTAAGAACTGACATTTCCATCCTGATGTATATCCATGGGGACAATTCATGTGCTAAAGGATATCAGTCTAGTATTATCCAGTATGAAGTGTTCCATTATTAGTGGCCTGCCTTGGATCAATCATCACAACAAATTAAGCATCAGAAAGCAGCAGATTTTCCTCTGTGTCCTCTGTGAGGAGCATGAACTCTAGAGAGATTCTGTAACTTTCCCAAGGTCACGCAGGAGGTGAGTAGTAATCCAGTGCTTGAGCTTTCACTTCCTGTTTAGAGCGCTATTTAATAAGCTAGCATAAACACATTTCTAAAGACAAATGTGATTTTCACAGTATTTCATTTTCTCTGTTATTAAAAAAAAAAAAACCCTCCATTTTGACAAGCCCTCTGGCTATAGTCCACATTTCTCTATAGACAGCAGTCTCAGAAACTGTGATTAAAAACTGAAATGTACTTTTGGGAAATGAGAATGTGCTCTGAAACTCTGTTTGGTGCTTTTCCACTTGAAAACAGTTAAAAATGTTTTGATTTTTTTTTTTTTGATGTTCATTATTTCTCACAACTCTAAAACAAAGAAGCTGAGTTATTATTGTTCTTATTTGGCAATAACTATTTCAATGACTATCCCTGCAGCATCATCCAGTAGGTTAGTCGTCAAAAGGAAGGAGGTTTTCAGAGTTAATATGCATGTATCATTGATGGCTTATATGGTCTTGTTCTTGTAAACTCTTTGCTTCTTACTTTCTCAATTCTAAGGTTCTTGACAGTTCTGGGCTTTCAATTCTACTTCATATCTATTTTTAAAATATTAAAAAAATTTTAGGCACTGTTCTAAGAACTTTACAATAACCCTTTTATTGTCACCCCTATTTATGGATGAGGAAACTGAACCACATGCTAATTCATTTGTTTAAAAGTCACACAGCTACTAAGTATCAGCATTGCCACTGGAACCTGGTCTGGCTCTTGATCAAGGAACCATGCTCTTGATCACTGCCATCATTGTCATCAATGTCATCAATGTCATCAATGTCATCATTGTTCTTGCCTCAATAGCTCTCTGTTTCTTGGTCTGTAGTTTAGGAGGTCTTTCTTTTCCTTTCCAGTGCTTTAAAATTTGTACTGCCAGATTAATCATAGAATATGTTTGGATTAATGATGAAAGGGATTATCAAATTCCTTGTAAGTTCCCAAGCAGAAACATTTAACACCTGTCAGAAGAGTCTCTCTAGGCAGATCTAATTTGGTAAGTGGAAGGTTATGCTTGTAGAAATTCTGTGGTTGAAGCACTTCAATCAGCACACTCCTTTGCCCTTCCAACCCTCTCCTGTCTGACATGCACACTGGCAGTCAATCAGCAAAGTGGAGATTGGGCCTCAGCACAGTTGAATTCTGTAACATAAATTGACTGAAATGGGAAATGACTTGAATTTTGATCCTGAACCTCAATAATGTTCTTTTGAAAGGAAATGCATTGAAAAGAAACTCATCTTTTTCCGAAGTTTTTAGAAACCAATTTACATGAAAATAGTTTGTTTTTAATGCCCGAAATATTAACCCAGTTAAAGGCAAGAAACAGAAAATTTTGTAAGAACTTCTCATATGAAATATTTAGATTATTTGGGAAGGACGTATAATTTTTAGGTGCAAATAAATCAGCCCTGAGCATCAAGGATATGAGATTTAATTCATTAAGGGTATTTCTTGTGGGTAGTCCTGTGCTTGGGTTAAGGCTTTGTTGTAGAAGTGGGTGAGCCCACTCCTGGTTGAAGTCTAAGAGGCAATACCTGCATTTGCTCCTCAGCACTTGGGCAGCAGTAAGAGATTGCTGTAACCTCCTTCCCTTGAGGGCAGTGTTATTGCTGTAGTAAATGTGACCCAAGGAAGACATAAGCTTCCACGTGGAAACTACCAGATGTTGCTGACAGTGTATAGCTGCGTCCCACTGCCAGCAGACATCAGATACAAAACCCCAGCTGTAAAAAAAAATGATTAGTTAGGGTATATCTATTTGCATTTAAAAGCATTCTTTACTTCGTAAAAGGTCCAACAGGGAGGTACTTTAAATAGCTAGTTCCCATAATGTGCTTAAAATAGAATTTGATTTATAAACAACTTCTCCGAAACACAAAACTACAATAGGGAAGTATAATTATAACTTTAAAAAGAGAATTACATGATTCTTTATATAGCACATTTAAATAGGAGATGGGTGCTTTTCCATTTCCTTTAAACCTCTATTTCAAGTGGGTTAAAGCCATTATTTCAAATGATTATATTCAAACAACCTGATAACATAAGTTATCTCACATTATTACCTGGTTTACAATTTACATTGCTTTCATAAATGTTGCCATTGTGACTGCACCCTCTCCATATCCCTGTGAGCTTGGTGAGGGAGGAAACAAGTGGCCCATTTAACAGATAGGTGAACTTGTTAATGTTCCGAAAGATTAGCACAAGCCTTTTTAGATATAGCTAGAGTAACAGCATTTTTCTTTTCTAATTAATTTTTAATTGACATAAATTTATGTATTTATCATGTGCAATATGATGTTTTATATATATTCTGGAATATTCATATATTCTGGAATGCCTAAATCAATCTAATCAAGATATGTGTTATCTCACACCTATCTTTGTGTGTGTGTGTGTGTGTGTGTGTGTGTGTGGTAAGAACACATAAAATCTATTCTTTTAGTGGTTTTCAAGAGTATGATATGGTTATAACTATGATCACCATGTTATATAACAGATCTTTTGAACTTCTCCAAGATAAATTTTGTACTCTTTGACTAACATCATCCTAGCTGGACTGTCCTCCAGTTCCTATTCCCCATTTAGCATTTAGCTGAGATCAGTATTTGTTTTTTTTGTTCCTGACTTATTTCACTTAATATAATGTCCTCCAAGTTCGTGTTGTTGGAAATAACATGATTTCCTTCTATTTTATGGCTGAATAGAGTTCTATTGTATATACTGTCTTTATATTCTTTATCTCTTCATCTACTGATGGACACTTAGGTTATTTCCATTTCTTGATTATTCTGAATGATGCTGCAATGAACAAGGAAGTGCAGATGTCTCTTCTACATATTGATTTTGTTTCCTTGGATATATACCTAGTAGCATGATTGCTGGATCTTATGGTAGTTCTATTTTTACGTTTTTGAGGAAACTTCAGACTGTGTTCCATAATGGCTGTACTAATTTACATTTCCATGAACATTGTGAAATGATACCCTTTTCTCCACATCTTCCCAAACTTATCTTTTGTCTTTTTGATAATAGTTATTCTAACAGGTGTGAGATGTTGTCTCATTGTGGTTTTAATTTGCATTTCCTGGATGATTATTGACTTTTGGACCATTTCATATACTCTTCAACTATTTGTATGTCTTTATTTGAGAAATGTCTACTTAATTCCTTTGCCCATTTTTTAGGTGGGTTATTTGATTTTTTCTCTTAAGAGTTTCACAAGTTCCTATACATTTGAAATGTTAACCTCTTCTCAATTATATGGTTTGCCAATATTTTCTGCCTTACTATAGGTGGTCTTTCATTGTTGATTCATTTGCTAGGCAAAAGCCTTTTACTTTGATGTAATTCCATTTGTCCATTTTTGTTTTTGTTGCCTGTGCTTTAGGGCTTATATAAGTCCACTTCACATTATTATGAGGAAATGACTGAAGACATTGAATATAAACAGTTTATTTTGGTTCATGCATGGTTCTGGAGGTTCTCTTCCAGGATCATGTGCCCTCTTTTGTTCTGGACTTCTGGCAAGGGCAGCATGTCATAGTGGGAAAATATGGTGGACCAAACCATTTACCTCATGAACCAGAAAGAAGAATAACAGACAGACTTGGGTCCAACATTCCTATTCAAGGGTATCACTCCAGTGACTTAAGAGCCTACCATTAGGCCCCACCCACTGAAGACCCACAGCATCTCCCAATATCACCAGCCTGGAGACCAAGCTTTTAATACATGGAACTTTTTCCAGTTTTCAGATGACAGATCATGAACCTTCTTACGCTCCATAATTGCATGAATCAATATATTATACAGAAAATGTATATATTCTAATGGCTCTGTTTCTTTGGAGAACTTTAACAAATACAGCCTCCCAGAGACTTTTACCATATACATGATTCATGAGTCTTAAGTTTAGAACAGCTAGACATTTTCTGTATTACGAGGAAATAACATCAATAAAATGCAGGTAATGTCTATTAATGTAAAATACCCATTAATACTAAGAATTCTCCAGGGTCTGCTTTTTATGTTTTGAAGAGAAAGAAAATTCCTGATCATTTTAAGTGACCATTTAACAAGATTAGATATTGAAATAAAGAGGGGGAAAATGAAAGGAAAGAATAAAGTGAAATTACCAATAAATCCATTAAAATTTATTACATCACATCAGATTGTCTAATAACTAACTAATCCTGACATAAAGTCTCCAATAATTCTATTTTGGGAATTTTAATGATTTTTTAAAAGAGTGAGTATGTTGAGTAAAATGAGTAAGAGTCTCAGTAACTGTACAACTGAAGGCAAGAATTAGCACAAAATATGAATTTATCTGAGGTAAAGGGAGTTCTATGAGGACCCCTTTCTCCGTGTAACTTGAAGGCTTGTGGGGATGGAGTGGGAGTCATCTAGACTCTCAAACATCAGTTGAAAGAGTAGCTTGAGCTTCCTCATTGATATTCATGCTGCAAAATGGAAATCTATGACTTCTAGATTACCAAACATTTGGTATGTTTATGAATATCTTTCTTCTCTCTCATTTTGAAAATGTATTTAGAATTTCACTGTACTTTAAAATGTCAGTTATTTGATATTTCTTTTTCATTGATTAGGTAGTATAAACACTATGTTCATGTATTTTATTTTACATCTTATCACTGTATAAAACCTTATAGTTTGTATATAATTGCAATATGAGAACTCAGGATGAAGAGAATCAGAACAAAAACCCCTAAACTTCTTATTCTTGAAATCCATTAATGATATTATTTTGGTACATTTATAGCAGAACAGTGGATCCAATCACAACTTTATGACTGAGAAAGTTAAGAATATTTTTTTTTTCACAGATGACTTGCGAAGTCAATGAGCCTATAAGAGATGGACTACTTTATGGTCACAGATATACTATGGCCCTTTATCTTTCTTGAGTGGCCTGTTAAGTATTGCTGAAGCAGGCAATGATATATAAAACATCCTGACATGTGCAATTTCTGAGACTGAAAGAGTATTCAGAAATTTAGTTAGGACTCATCTTTGTCTTTATTAGGTAATGGCTTTCAACATGGAAATTAGTAGACATATGATAGCAGGTAACTTTATAATTATCTTTTCTTTTCTGAAAATATTGTCTCCTTATACTCTTTAAAAAACACCAAAACACCTAAATTTTATATGAAGGAATAATTGTATACTTCCACTGTTGTGGGATTTTGCTGTATTGTTTATTCCACTAGACATATAACTGGCGCCTCACAGTCTTCATAGGCTGGGATTCATATGTGTTTTTCTCAAAAAGAAATTAAGGCCCATTTGGTTCTATTAGACCTGACCTTTCTAGGGAAACACAATTTAGAATAAAAGGATGTGTTTACCATTCTCTTTATCTTTGTAGAAGACTGTCTTTCTTACTCACTACAACAGTAAATTTCAAATGTTACATGCAGTATCAGTTCCAAAGTTTATTTTAATTTTGGATATAGGTAATTACAGTTAACAACACACTAAGCGGAATCTAGTCATTTTTGAGTCATGTTCAATCTATGTATCTTGCACAGATGTGATGAGAGTGTTTATTATGCAGTATTCTAGATCAATGACAAAGGATGAGAATGTCAGTATCCAGGTTCACTGGGTCCCATTAGTTTTCCAACTAATTCTGTTTGTTGCAGACACTGATTGCTACAAAAAAGTTTTGGGTATAAGAAAAAGAAGAAAAAAACTCTGGGCTACATAGCTTGTATGTAAGAAAGTTAGACCAGGAAACAAAAGATGAAATAACAGGAGTAGTTATTGAGTTTGAAACTATGATTCAGTTATTCACTTTGAAAAATGATTTTAGTGTTTTTGAATAATCAAGGAGATTATTCCTTATGGGAAAAGTATAGTAAGGTTTTAATTCACACAATTTCATCCTGATTACAAGCAACAATAAAGTATAATATCATTTAAATTTTTTTATGGCGTGATATCTGAAAAACCATTTGATAACAAAATAAGAAAACTCTAAAGAAGGTTTTAAGGATTAGTTATAAAAATAGCAAAGAAATATGGATAACTAATAAACAAAGATAGCAGTATAGCCTTTGAGTATGACAACCTCTTGATATCACTTAGAGGGTTCATATATCATCTCATTTGATAGAAAAATCTTATTTGATTTTTCTTTTGGGACATGCTTTGTAATCTAGTTTCAGAGATAAATGGAAATACATCTTTGGGTACTTAAATATTTTACTCTCACTTAGTGCTCATGCTTGCAAATCAGAGAGGAGGGTCTAATAATTAAGAGACCAACTCAAAGAAGCTTTGGCTGAACACCACTGCTGCTGTTTCTTCAGGACTCTACAAACATCTGACCTGGTTCCTTCTCTTTGTAGATGGAAAAGCCTTAAATACACATTTTAGGGTAGTAACTGCTTTTCAAATGAAAATTGTAATCTGTATATTCTACAATAGGTGGTGGGAAAGGGAGATGGTAGCAGAAAGGAGAGAAAAGATATTTTTAATTTGCATAGGTATAATGTTATTTAAAATACCCTTGAACATATAATTTTTTTTTAGCTTTTAAAGGAAGAAAAAAATCCTGTTTATAGTTAGCTGACAGAGAGTTATCCACTAACTGTATAAGAGCATACTGTCAGAGCATACAGCATCATGAAAGTATTCAATATTGTAGATATTCTGGAATCAATTTCACGGAGCATAGTTTTATACTCCTGGAAGTTACAAATGAATCAGAAAAATTGACATTGTCTCACAGGTTGTACCAAATGTTGCTGAGAACAGTTAGTATTTTTAAAGGGCTTTTTTTTTTTTTTTTTTTTTTTACCAAAGGACTCTCCAGCATCAGATATGCTGGCAGGATAATAGTGGGCTTTATTATCCACAACACAAGACTGTCAGGATATAAGCAGAATCTTAGATGCTATTCCTACACATAAACACAGTTAGCTTTTTAAAGCAGTGTGATTCACTGCCTCATGTACAAACAGCAAGGGCATCCGCCATTTGCCAAACTTCATTCAGTTCACTGTAAACAGTACCAGCTTTCAAACTGCTAAAAATACCCTGCACTAACTTATTGAAAGGCAGTGCTCCCTTCTGGAATCTCAATTCCATGAACGAGTCACATGGAGAGCATATGTTCTATTTAAACTATTTATATTTGAAAGGCATCCATGATTAAGTTCACACATAGAGTTGAACGAAGTGACATGAAGAACAGTTCAAATATAAAAGCTTGTTTAAAAGAATTATGGTTACTGCTATTAGGACATCAATAAGCAAAGAAAACTAATGCACATGTACAGTCAGCAGAGTTGCCTTCCTGGAACACAGCTTCATCATGTGAGAAGGTCTCAACATTTTTATTTCTTTGGACAAGAAATCATCTTTCCATACTAGTCTTTATTCACATATGAAGACTACATATCATTTTATTTCCACATCACTTTTATTATTTTAAATTTAATAATCAGAGTTCTGGTCTGAAGCATACAGACACAATTTATAATTTTTCTGTACATTTTTTAGGATATGAAATGTAAATGCCTGTAAAATTGCCATTTTAACCACTTTCAATTTTACAGTTCAGTGCATTAAGTACATTCACATTATTGTGCCTCTATCACCACTGTCCATCTCTAGAGCTTTTCAATCATCTGTATTATGGTTTGGATGTGAGATGTCCCCAAAAAGCTAATGTGTGAGACAATGCAAGAAGGTTCAGAGGAGAAATAATTGTTGTAAGAGTCTTAACCCAATCAGTGAATTAATCACTTGATAGGATTAACTGAGTGGTGAGTGGAGGCAGGGGGTGTGACTGGTGGAAGTGGGTCATTGGGGGCATGGCTTTGGAGTATGTATTTCTATTTGGCAAGTGGAGACCTCTTTCTCTGCTTTCTGATCATTTGTGAGCTGCTTCCCTCTGCCATAATCTTCCACCATGATGTTCAGCCCATCACCTTAAGCCCCAAGGAATGGAGCTGGCAATTGTTCTGGTCCAGTCTTTCAGTCTCACCAGCAAAAAAGTTGACTAAAATAATCTGACACTGAAATTCTGTACCCACTGAAAAATACCTCTTCATTTCCCTCATTCCTAGCTCTTGGTGACCACCATTCTACTTTCTGTCTCTATGAATCTAACTATGCTCAGTTCCTCATACAAGTGGAATTTACCCTTTTTTGACTGACTTATTTCACTTAGCATAGTGTCTTCAAGGTTCAACTGTGCTATAGCATATATCAGAATGTCATTCCTTTTTTTAAGGCCGGATAATATTATATTATTAAATAGTAATACTATGAGAAATATATGTAAAATAATAAATATTATTAAAAATAAAGTAATATTTTATGCATATGTCACATTTTGTTTATTCATTCATCAGTGGACTTCTGAGTTGTTTCTGTCTTTTGGCTATTATGAATAATGCTGCTATAAAATCTCAGAGTGGTAGATTTTCTTCCCCTCATTTTATCCATCACTTTCTGCATTATGTTTACTTAGATTCATAATATGTGTTCTATAGTGAATTATAAGCTCCTTAATGATAGTGGACGTGCTGGTTTTGAATTTATAAATCCATAGCATCAAACACAATTGTTAGACATATTGGTATCAAATGCTATCAGTTGGGTCTCTAAATGCATCTCAGATAAACCCTAGGCTTTATTGGATGTGATTACCACCATCATCAAAATCAGAAAGGAAAATAAAGCACCTTTTCGAAAATGATCACAGATAACCCCCCCATGCTTCCCTCTGGGTCTCTAATATCCTTTAAGAATGCTCAGGACTTTATCCAGATCAGACATTCAGGTGTGATAAATCCTATTCTAAGCTCTTTGAAGTGGCACAAAATTATCTGAATGCTATCACTATGAATCTGAAAGTCAGAATACTTCATCTTTAACCTGATTCAATGAGTACATAGCTTACTTTGTTACTATGGCATAAAGACTCAGTAGATGACAGGACTTATTTCCCAGTCTTGTTGGGAAGCCTTATAAGTGAATTTAGCACCTAATTCGTTCATCAACACATGATCTTTTAGCTGATTTAGTTTTCACCACCATATTTACCCACATAACATAACTTCAGCAATATACTTCATCAAGACTGATGCATTCAATGATTCTGAATCTAGAAAAAGTGCGAAAGTTTAAAAAATGATAAAAATTGGATTCCTTGAGTGTTGTTATGGATCAAAATCCTGTAGCATGTAGTTGGTATTCAGTATTTCATACAAGGAAGTTTCTGCTTTTACTTCTGATTCTTTTTTGTTGTTGTTATAATTGGTGAGAAAACTAAGGAGCTGAGAAGTTATTTAATTTGGTAGTAGATTTGGTGGATGTTTGAATTCAATTTGATTTGCACACCAAAATGCCATCTCCTTTCAGTTTTAAAAATGTTTTCTGCAGTAAAATTATTCATGTATTTTTAAACTTTTTTCATTTCTTCCCAGCTACATAATTAGGTAAAACTAAGAGACCACAAAAAGGGCTAATTCTTTAAAAATTATTTTCAAATCAATACAAATTATTGGTTTTCCCTCTCCAGGAGGAACCACTGTTATTTATTTGGTTTGTACCATTCTGTGGACATCCTCTGAGAAATATGAGCTGGAATTCTTGAATTTGCTTTGTTTAAAACATCTTAGATATAATTTATATCAGTACATATAGTGCTGCCTCATTGTTTTGATGGCTATATAAGGTTCCACTTTCTGCTTGAACCATAATTATTTAACCACTCCAATATTGAGCAACATTTAGATTGCTTCCTTTTTATTTTGCTATTGAAACTGAAATTTCAATGATTATCTTTGTATTATATCACTTTAAACATATGCTAAACTACTTTAAGGTTAATTCTCTAGAAGTGAAATTGCTAGAAACAATTTTGTCAGTTCTTCATTTTAATAGATATTATATCTAAATTCCTTAAATATTTTAGGGTCATTAAAAATGAATGTTTTCTCAAAGTCTTTTATAAATTCTACTGAATTGACATCACAATGCTGGGAGGAGGCTAGAGCAATTATTGCATTATAGCTATAATTAACTTAAATGAAAAACCAGAAGAAAACCAACAACCAGTGGTGCCTTCTGCAATGCACTGTCATCATAAAGCTTATATATTTGTAAGGTTAGGAAGAATAGGAAAAAAGTTAGTAGAGGTGAATGTAGAGGAGGAGGAACAAGAGGAGAACTGCAGGACAGGGCAGAGAAGGTCCACCCTCAGTTCTCCACTTCCTCTCTATGCTTTTCCATTTTCAACTTCCATGACCAGACAACCAGAAGGCTTGGAAGAAGTTACCGCTGGTAAAAAGGATGTCAAATTATGATTAAAAAGAAACCAATGAAATGATTAAGGGGCTTTAGTAATACCAAGTAATTAAAAGAACAGGGATTTAACTTAGAGAAAGTAGGGCTCAATATGAATGTGTGGTTTGAATGCTTGGAGTGTCCATGGACAGATTTAAATAAATCAAAGAGAATGGTCGTTTGCTTCTGAATTTCTGTTTAATACATCTGATAGCTCTTAGATCTATTCCATTTCTATCAGAAAGGATGCATAGAAACAGAAATCCTGATTCCACGAACAACAGGGTAATACTGTTGGAACAATTATTCAGGTCTAGTTCATTGTGGAAGATGCCAAAACTCAGCTCCTCATTTTCTTGTCAAAGTTGCATTCCATGCTGATTTTCTCATGCTGAGGCCTTTGGCATGAAGTGTCACCATAAAGTAGAGAAGATAGTTGGCTTACCTATTCAGAATGGTCCAGAGTCTGGGTTTCCTTTATGTCAAATTCTGTGCCTAGAAAGCTAGCAGAGAAAGAGCAGGACTAGGCCCATCTGGTAGAGCTGGGGATTGAAGGAGAGATGATGTGCCTATGTATACCTCTTAGGATCCAAACTATTTCTGGGTCAGGAGACATATTTCCAATGTTCTGAGTTCTGACTCAAAGGGGATATGAATTATGATACTTTTCCTAGGATAGCCTAATCCATGAACCTTTCTGAATTAATGCAAATAGAACCCAAAATTGATCAAACATGAAGCAGTCATGAATATGGCTGACTACCATGATTTTTATTTCTGAATTGGTTTGGGCTTGAAAAAGCAGCTAGTTTTATAATTACCTTCAGAATAACCCAACCCACTGAGGAAGCCCAGGGTCAGCAACCAGTGTTGTGACTAATTTTGCTTAAGTGCATTAATGGATGGTCCCCTGATGGATTTATCAACATCTTTTGTTTCTGAAACCTGCATTTGACTTGAAGTTTGTATCTACATTCCTGACCTAATTCTGACTTGAGTCATTTTTATTTGTTTCTTTGCTAAAATTGCATGCCATGCTTGTCTCCATTACGTCATCCAAATCATTGATCTCTGATGTTAGATTTGCTCTTACCATAGCTATTGAACCTGCACATCTAGATTTTTGGCCTCTTTTATTGCTTGCCTCTTTATTCACACTGTTTGCAGATCTTTCCGTAATTAAGTTCTTTTCAATCCAAATGTAGACCTTTATTAGAACAGCCAGATGAGGAAACATGAAATGTTAAAGATTACTTTATTTAAATAAGGCACACACTTTAGAGCAAAAATATAATTAAATAAATCTATGATGGAGCTAAAGACCTTGATAACTAAAGTAACCTAGTTTCCCTTAGTCTTGAGCAGAAATCTGTCATGAGTCAGTTAAGAACTTTTCTGTGGATTGCAAGGTCCTGACTCTCGATTTTGAAAATTTCAGGGCAGATTAACAACAGCCCTTGACAATTTTATAACGAAGGTAAATAACCACTTTACAAATTACCAGGAAAAGACTCTGCTTATTCCTGTTTCCCATTCTTAACTCTATCAATCTTTTCTTCACTTGGGGCTAATAAAATTTTTTAAAAGAACATTTTGACACTTTCCCTGTTTGAAAATAATGATCTTTAGGCAAAAATATTCTTTATGACTTTCTTCTTTTTTAATTTACCAGTATGCAAAGGAAGTTTATATACACAAGATTCAACTAAGTCACATTTTGATAAAAGCTGCAAACTAAGATTTTAAAACTATGGAAGACTCAAATAGGAAAAAAGTGCTTTGCTTTTCATTTCTTGTTTCTCATTTCCTTGTGGCAAAATTGAATTTCTCCCAAACCTACTATAGACATGAGATGCTACAATCCCTTTTACCCTTTAACTTATCTCTACATAACTACCTATTTCCTCTTGTCTTCTATAGCTGCCATTACTCAGTAGTTTTCTGCCCATATTCAATTTTTACTCCAACTCCATACTGTTATTGGGTTTTCTAACAATTCATATATTATTTCCTGAACTACTAATAAAGGTCCATGGCATATTAAACTCATAAGCAATGGGAATTCTGTGAGGGGTCACTTCTCCTTAAACCTCTTGTGGGTAAGAAAAAGGTTTAGGAAAAACTGCATCCTGAACGATGCCAGTTTTGTCAAAGTCTGATGTGAATGGTGATGTTTTTCCACCCTCAGGAATCTGACGAGAGATGAACTTTAAGAAGTGCCATTCCAAAGATCTTTAAAAAGTGCCATTTAAAATCACTGTTTCATCCAGGAAAAGACTAACTCATGCTGTAAGTCAGAACAAAGCTTCCAAGTGAGTAGAACTTTTTTCTTCTGAATGAAGAAAATGAGTGCCTTTGTATTATATGTAATAGAAGGAAAGGAAAGACATCTGAGTTTCAGGCCTGCGAAACTTGCATTGCTGTTCAAGGCATGGGCAACCTACCAATGGCATGAATGATGGTGTGTCTCATCATTGTTTCACAGTCTGTTCTTTGTAGGGGATGCATTGCTGAAAGAGATCACAAAGGCTGCAATGGCAAATGCATGGGCCCAGGGTGGCAAACATGGGCAATGTATTTATGGGAAACTCCTGGAACTCAAAATCTATTGTTTAACTACAATGGATTCTTGGTATCATACAAAAAAAAGCCAACAAGCATAAAAGGATAAAAACTTTCTAAGAGTTTATTTAGGCCAGAATAGAAAGTCTGATGTTTCCCTGCTTCTGCTGAATTATTCATTTGGAAAAGTTGTGAAATCTGCAATCAGGCTCTTTGAAAACTGTGATAGAAACAAATTACAAATGTGAATTTCTTTCCTCTTCTGCCTTTTCCTTTTTATTTTATTCATTTTTAGCCATGGTCAGCTTATGAGTCAGGAGTTAGTTTTCATATAGTCCTTATGGGGAGTAACTCTTTACTGATCTGCTTTCTCTAACTCAGTGATAAAGTTCTGGGATACTGAAAATCATTAAATTTCCCATGATTCAAACCGCTCTGCCAAGGCATGTGTCCTTACTAAACTGGTGACCACAGCAACAATTAAGAACATTATTGAATTTGAGTGTGCAGAAATTCAGATTGAGAATGGACAGGAACTGTGTCAATGGCAATGAACATGGCTGTCCTCATGGTCCAATGCTCTCAATTTCAACACAGTAATATAATTTGAAGAACTAGAGTTTTCATTTGCAAATATGGTCATGATATCAGGAGAAAACCCTAGTTTTTGGTTATATAAATAATTCTTTAAGATATTTCATCTTTCTTACCCCATAAAATTTAATATATGTTCATGTTATTGAGTAACTGCCTTGTCCACATGACTTGTTCATGTGGCTTAAAGAACTGACCAATCTGGAAGCAAATGATATCTCCCCAAAGACTTTTGGCACAAAATAAATCTTGGACTATTGGCTACATATATGGGTTTTATTATTTCTGGCATTATTAATTTGATACATTGTCTTTTGTGAAATTGCTAAGATAAAATTAAAGATGGTTAGAAGCTAATCTGCCAGTCTTAGTTTTATGATAGTCAATTCTTTAAGCCTTTGTTTTCTTATTTGTGAAGTAGGCACTTTTAAAAGCATAGTAAGATAATTACTCTCAGGCTCTTAATATAGTTCACAGACTAAAAAATTGTAAAGTTTTACTAATAATAATGACAAATCAGAAAATAAGGCAGAAAAACATTCCATTTACCAATAGCAGTAAATATAACAATATCCAGATGAAACTTTACAGGAAATATGTGTGAACAAAGTTATGAAATTTTACATATTAAAGAAATTCAGTCAGTTTGCTTGAAGGGGATTTTAATTACAAGAGTCTTATTTATTTTCAACAATATTAAGATTTTGTACCATTCTACTCAAACTCCTAGATATATTTTTGCAAAAATACTTAAATGACTCCAAAAAGTATAGGATGCATTTATACTTAGAACATTATTATAATGGGAGCTATATTTGATTCTCCAAAGTAGTTTAAACTTTCCTATTATTTGCATGAGAAAATATTGAGTGCAAACCCAGCATTTGCTTAATGTATTTATGTTATGAACACATTTATGGTGTTTAAAAAAACTATTCATTTCCTCAAAGTGTTATTATGATTCTTTTTGAGATATTTAAATGTTAAGCATGCACACATTGAACTAACTTTTACAGAAATTGCAACAAAAGGGGAAATGGTTGGCTTGGAACAATAAAACATAAAAATACAGTCAGAAAAGCAAACAGGAAATTTGGTGCTTTTAAGGTCACTATCTGAATTAACTAAGAAAGTAAGGCTCTTATAATAGAAAATAATTTATTAAAGTACAGAATTGCACATGTAGGAAAATCAACTTAGTTAGAAAATAGGCAGCTAAGAGATAAGAGGAAACCATGTAGAATGAAATACTAAACTCATTATAAATTTATAAATCTATTTGAACATCTGAGTGATTTGATTTAACCAGGTTTAAGACTTTTAGAAAGACTGTTCATATTTATTGATTAGTATTTTATTTATGCAAAGCATATTAGTTTTAAGCCTACTGGGTTAGATAGTTTGCAAAGAATTCTCCAATAAGATGTGGATTTTCAGCTGGATGTGGCAGCGCATGCCTGTAATTCCAGTGGCCCAGAGGCTGAGGCAAGAGGATCTCAAGTTCAAAGCCAGCCTTAGCAACTTAGCAACACCACAACACCCTTCTCTAAATAAAATATAAAAAAGGCCTGGGATGTGGCTCAGTGGTTAAGCTCCCTTGGCTTCAATCCCTAGTGCCAAAAAAAAAAAAAAAAAAAAAAGAAGGGGGGGAATTTTCAGGAAGAAGGTGATGAATTAGAAAAAAATACATTTGGAAATGCACAGAGTTTGGGCCATGCATGTATAAAACCACAGAAATGACAGCCTTAAGAGAAGCTATGACTACCTTTGTGTCTTTGTTTGCCACTTTAACTTCTCAATGTGTCTCTGCTGATCAAATAAAGGTGATTAAAGAAATAAATGTGTAATGTGTATGTAATGATTCTATGAATTTGTGTGCTCATTCATATGCTAGCATAACTGAGTAGATTTGCTGTTCAGAATTTCCAAGAGGACTTTTATATTTTTCTTTATGGAGGTAAGAAGGATCACGATAGGATAATTTTTAGCTCAGAGATGGGTAGATATTGCAGTTTTATAAGGTTTATCCTAATATTGTACATTAGGTCTTGGAAGACTCGATTGTGAAATATCAGTGGTAAAATGAATAAACTTACATGATGCTGTCTTCATCAAAAATGTTCTTTTAGGGCTGGGGATATAGCTCAGTTGGTATATCCTTAAGTGCTTGCCTTGCAAGCACAATGCCCTGGGTTCAATCCCCAGCACTGAAAAAAAAAAAAAAAAAAAAAAGTCCTTTTATAAATATTTCTTTGTGATAACAAGAGAAACTGTCCATTGGATAGTTTAGTCAACCATTGTCCAAATGTGTTGACCATGGTAGCCTGAATTGTTGAGCAGGCTTCCTCTTTGGTCACACTCTAAGCATTCTGCTCAGTTCTTACCTTGATGTTCTACATACCAAAACAAAAACCCTGCATTTTAATTCACCACAAGTGCACTAAAAATTGGGGTCTCTTTAGAAGCAAATTTTCCCATTCTTTATGGAAAGTTAACTTCCTTTATTGTGTCAATGTTGAGGTGGTGTAAGTTTTGTTTTCTTTAATGAAGAAACCCAGTGTTCACATTTTGCAAGCATTTTAGCAAAAGACAAATACATTTTATATTAATAACAGCTCAAAACCCTGAAATTGAACAAGGATGGAGTTTTGTTTTTTTCTTGTTTATTTATTTTTTTGGAAGGAAAAACCAATGTGGAAATGAAAGTGATTTATAGATTTATACTTTCATAGAATTCTGGAGCAAAAAAGAACTTGGGAATAGTCAAACCCAGATCTTTCTTTTCTTTTTCTTTTGTTTTTTTAACCCTGGATGAGGAATTAACTGATGCATAGTACTATCCTAATCTATCCTTTTCTGTGCTAAGACAGAAAATTCTCGAGATGATCAGAGAAGCTGCTGGTTGAATTAAGGTTTATGCAGCAACAGATAATATTTTAATCATTTTAAATGATTCCTTGGAGCTTGTTAAATTGATCTAACTCCAGTAATTTTAGAGACTTCTTGGACATCTGTGTTCCTAGTTATTAGAAACCTGATTTGGTAAGGGAAGGGAACACGAAAGCCCCTACATTGTTGAAATGTGTTATATAAATAGTAATAGAGTTGTTCCCTGACTTCTTGGGGAGTCATTTAGGGACATATACTGGATTGCCTCTGGCTAAGGTCAGGAGACAACCTATAACTTCTGAATAGGTGGGCCTTCAGAGGTACAATCTAGTTCAGAGTGTTATAGGTAACTCACTTAAGTTAACTCTTCAACTACCCTGAACTTAGATTTTATAATGAGTTGAGAGACTCTGACATTGAAAAAACTGATAAGGAGTGTCAAGGGCTTTGTTCCCTCCTCTAGCTGCCACTCCATACTGGCAACGGTGGCAGTACATATTCTTACCTTCAGTCAAAGTGTCATGTGTTATTGACTCACCAGTCCTCCTGAATTTTAGTCTAAGCAGCAGCTGGAGTATATCCTTAGGAATAAAGTTTATTAATGATTATAATATAATAGTATAATATTAAATTATTACAATATAACAATATTACAATATGGCCAAGATCTCATGACAGAATAGATATAAACCCTAATTGAATCAGCTTTGATTATTGCATAAAATGGTTCATTTTCATTGTGTGCTTAAGAAAGTGTCACACTTTCTTCTGAGGTCAGAGCCATGATAAGCAAGCTCTCTAAGGGACATTCTATCCATATAAGATGGCTTTTTACAGGAAAGTGGAGGATAAGCAACATTTCTTACAGCCTTTTTTGAAGATGTTGAGATGATCCTATAGCTTTTTCTTTTGTTAACCTGCTATATCACAGGGATTGGCTTGTGCATTTTTTAAAAAAAATTTAATTTTAGTTCATTGTACACAAATGGAGCATAACTATCATGTTTCTGGTTGTACACAAAGTAGAATCATACAATTTGCGTATTTATACATACACAGAGGGTATAGATGTTTGTCTCATTCTATTATCTTCCCTTCCCTGCCTCCTCCCCACCCCGCATTTTCCTCTATACAATCCATCCCTCTCCATTCTTCCTGTGCCTCCCCCACTCCCACTATGTGTCATCAACCACTCATAAGAGAAATCATTCAGCCTTTGGTTTTTTGGGATTGGCTTATTTCACTTAAGATGATTCTATCCATTCCAATTCTATCCACTTACCTGCAAATGTCATAATTTTATTATTCTTTATGGCTGAATAATATTCCATTGTGTATATATACCACAGTTTCTTTATCTATTCATCTATTGAAGGGCATCTAGGTTGGTTCCACAATCAAGCTATAGTGAATTGGGCTGCTATAAACATTGATGTGGATGCATCACTGTAGTAAGCTGATTTTAAGTCCTTTGGGTATAGAACAAGGAGTGGGATAGCTGGGTTAAATGGTGGTTCCATTCCAAGTTTTCGAAGGAATCTCCATACTGGTTTCCAGAATGGCTGCACCAATTTGCAACCCCACCAGCAATGTATGAGTATACCTTTTTCCCCACATCCTCGCCAACACCTATTGTTGCTTGTATTCTTGATAATAGACATTCTAATTGGGATGAGATGACATCTTAGGGTAGTTTTGATTTGCATTTCTCTTAGTACTAGAGATGTTGAACATTTAGCAAGAAGAGTGAAGCAGAAGGTATGAAAATACCAGACTTTCAATTATACTACAAAGCAATAGTAACAAAAATAGCATGGTATTGGCAACAAAATTGGCAGGTATATCAATGGTACAGAATAGAGGACATAGAGACAAACCCACATAAATACAGTTTTATTATACTAGACAAAGGCACCAAAAATATTCAATGGAGAAAAGATAGCCTCTTCAAAAAATGGTGCTGGGAAAACTGGAAATCCATATGCAGCAAAATGAAACTAAACCCCTATCTCTCACCCTGCACAAAACTCAACTCAAAATGGATCAAGGACCTAGGAATTAGACCAGAGACCCTGCACCTAATAGAAGAAAAAGTAGGATCAAATCTTCATCTATCAGCCTAGGACCAGACTTCCTTAACATGACTCCCAAAGCACAAGCAGGAATTAATAATTGGGATAGATTCAAACTAAAAAGATTTTTTTCTCAGCAATGGGAACAATCATCAATGTGAAAAGAGAGCCTACAGAGTGGGACAAAATCTTCATCACATACGTCAGATAGAGCACTAATCTCCAGAATATATAAAGAACTCAAAAAATTTTACCCCAAGAATACAAATAATCCAATCAATAAATGGGCTAAGGAAATGAACAGACACTTCACAGAGGAAGATCTACAAGCAATCAAGAGGTATATGAAAAAATGTTCAACATTTCTAGTAATAAGGCTTGTGTATGTTGAAGCATCCTTTGGACCCTGGAATAGATCTCATTCGGTCATGGATGCATGATCCTTTGAAAGTGCTGCAGAATTCTGTTTGCTAATATTTTACTAAGAATCTTTCATCAGGAAATTGGCCGGAATTTTCTTTTCTTGCAGTGACTCTGCCTGGTTTTGCTATCAAGGTGATGCTGGCCTCATGAAATGAGGTTGGAAATGGTTCTTTTTCTGCTTCTCGAAGGAGTGTAAAAATGATCAGTATAAATTCCTTTGAATACTTCTTAGAATTCATCCATGAAGCCATCAGGTGCTGAGCCTTTTTTTGTTGTGAGATTTCTGATTGATTCAATTTCCTCATTTGTTATTTGTCAATTAATTCTTCTATTTCTTTCTGATTTAGTTTTGGTAGTATTTTGCTTCTAGGAATTATCCATTTCTTCTAGGTTATCCAGTTTGTTACCATATAATTGTTCACAATAGTCCTTGATAGTTCTTTTCTGTTTCTGAGGTATCCATTGTAATGTCTCCTCTTTCCTTTCTGATTTTTAAAATTTGAGTCCCTTCTTTTCCTTAGTCTAGCTAAAAGTTTGTTATTTTCATCCTTTCAAAAAAATCAGCATACAAAATTGATCAAATTTCTATTAACAATGAATGATTTAGAAAGTAAATAAAGATAATCTCATTTACAACAGTGATAAAAAGAATAACATCTTTAGAACTAAATTTAGCCAGAACTGTGAAACACTTGTACACTGAAAAAGTTTAAAACACTGATGAAATTAAAGCAAATATAAATAAGTAGAACTATCACGTTTACATATTGAAAGAGTTAATATTATTTAAATGTCTGCACTATCCAAAGTAGTGTACATATGCAATGTAATTCCTATGAAAATTTCAGGGGCATCCTTAACGGAAGTAGAAAATGTCCTAAAAAGTCACATTAAGTTATAAAAGACTCCTAATAGATAAAGCAATCTTGAGCAATAACAACAAAACAGAAGGCATTGTCCTGACTTCAAAATATGTTACAAAGTTACAATAATCAAACCAGCATGGCATTAGCATAAAACAGACATCTAGACCAATAGAACAGAGTCCAGAAATAAATCCACAGTCTGTGGTCAACTGACCTTCTACAGAATGCTATGAATGCAGAATGAGAAAAGGGTTAATTTCTTCAACAAATTCTTTTTGAGCAAACTGGCTATCCACATGCAGAAGAAAGAAATATGACCCTTATATCACATCATATGCAAAAATCAACTAAAATGGATTTAAAACTTGAAAGAAAGGAAACCATGAAACCATTAGAAGAAAACAGGGAAAAATCTTTTCAATGGTCAGGGACTGTTTTTGGATGACACAAAAAGCACAGCTATGATAAATATACAAATGGAATTAGATGAAATTGAAAGGCTTATGCACAACAAAGAACTATCTGCAGACTGTACAATTAATAAGGGGCTGATATCCAAAATATATAAGAAATCCACAGAACTCTATAGCAAAGAAAAAAAATCCAAAAACCTGTTTTATAAAATCAGCAAGTAACCTAAAATATTAAAATACACACACACACACAGTCAGCAGATATGTGTAAAAGTGTTCAGAAATCACCAATTATGATGAAAATAAAAACCCAAACCACAACATATCCATTACCTAATTACCTCTCCCTTGTTAGAACAGCTATTATCAGAAAAATTAAACATAGTAGTTGTTGAAGATATAGTAAAACTGGGATCCATTATACACTGTTGGTGGAAATGTAAATTGGCAAAGCCATTAAGGAAGACGGTATGGAGTTACCTCAAAAAAGTTCTAAATAGAGAAGTCTTATGATCCAGCATTCCAACTTCTGAGTAAATATTCAAAAGACATGAAATCAGTATATCGGAGAGATATTGTACTCCCATGTTGATTGCAGATCACCCAAGAGATGGAAACCACTTATATTTTCACTCATAATGAATGGACTTAAAAAATGTAATTATCTATCTATCCATCTATCTATACACACACAAAATAGAACATTATTTCGTCATAAGAAAATTTTGGCCAGGTGCAGAGGTGCACATCTGTAATCCCAGTGGCTTGGGAGGTTGAGGCAGGAGGATCCTGAGTTCAAGGCCAGCCTCAGCAAAAGCAAGGCACTAAGCAACTCAGTGAGATCCTGTCTCTAAATGAAACACAAAACAGGACTGAGATGTGGCTCAGTGGTTAAGTCCCCCTTAGTTAAATTTCTGATACCCCTCCCACCAAAAAAAAAAAAAAGGCAGGGGGAGGGGGAGAAAACTCTGCCCTTTATGACTGTATGGGTGAACCTTATGAACTTAACATTATGTTAAGTAAAATAAGCCAGATGCAGAAGAAAACTACTGCAAATCTCATTTATATGTGAAATACACAAAATCCAACTTACAGAAGCAGATCATAGAATGACAGTTGCCAGGGGTTGTCAGGAGAGCGAATGGGCAGATATTGGTCACAAAGTGCAAAGGTTTCAGTTATGCATGGTGAGTAAGTTCTGGAGATCTAGTGTACAGCAAGCTGACTTTAAATTAACGAAGTTTTTATTGTATACTCCACATTTGCTCAGAGTTGGCCTTAAGTGTTCTCACTGCACACACAGATACACACGAAAGTAGTAACCATTTGGGATGATATATATTTCAAGCAGTTTGAGGTGATTGTTTAGTGATGCATGTGTTTATCAAATTATCAAATTGTTTATCTTAAATATATGCAATCTTTTATATATGTACCTCAATTTAAAAAAGGGAAATGGGTAGACAATTGTTGAACATTAAAAAATACTAGAACAAAGCCTCAAATAAAGTATTTGCACCTTATTTGGGCCAAGGTAACTATATGCCTAATCATTTACTACCTGACCTTTTGCAAATAGTAGGAATGGAAATGATCCCAAGGTAGAAAGTGAAATTGGGTTTGTTCTGCAGCATTCTTGAGCTTGCCAAGATATATGATATAAGGCTCAGAGCCAATTGCTGGGCTCCAACGGAAAGGTTTTAGCTAAAATGCATGCCTTGATGTATTGCTACATTCAGTTTATAAGTAAGGTACACCCACTTCACCATGAGAAGCTGTTTGATAGGCTAAATATGCCTTCCAGAGGTCACCTTAGAGCCCAAATATATCTTTTCCACAAAACATTTACAATTCCAACTGTAAAACAATGGTATTTTTTCTGCACAAAGAATCTTGATTTATCTTTAAAAATAATTGCCTGTGCTTCCAAGTACTCAGTGATAAATGAGGTTGGATTGCAGATGTATATTCTTTTCTAAGTTAGATGCATCTTGTCAGAATTTTCTGTGGAATATCTTATATCACTATTTAAGGAAACTTAGGAATGCACCTCCTGTTATTTTTAGAGCTGCAGCAAGGATTTCTTTGAGGTACCTTTCATACATACTGACACTAAAGTTGCAATAACTCTGAAAGTAGGGGTTGGAAAATGTTCAGAAGAAAGAACAAAAGCTGAGAAAAAAGTCTGGATATCTAATGCACACAATGAGAGCTATAGCTAATAATAGTGTATTATAAACTGGAAATTTGCTGAGAGTAGGTTTTAGGTGCCCTTACCATACACACAAAAAGGTGATCATCTAAGATGATGGATATGTTAATTCACCTGACTACAGGCGAGTTCTTGTTCATCTCACAAAGAACAGGTTTTTGAGAAGTCACTATCATCATCCAAAGTATCTTCATTAGTAATCACAAAAATAAAAATTAAAAGCATTTTTGGACCTACTGCTTTGAAAAAGGCATAAAACCCAAATGATACCCATTTTTATTGAAGAAATGAACACCATCAAAATGTTCTGAATGACAATTTGGCAGTACTTAGCAATAATTTTAGAAATGTGCTTACTGTTTGAAAGAATTTATCCTAAGAAAAAAATTTAAAATGTGCAATAGTACTTCACTGCAAGGTTTTTCATTACAATATTCCCTACATTATTGACAAATACGAGCTAACTGTCCTGTGGTAAAGATTGGCTAGATAAATTCTGATACAATGCATATAATGCACAAATTGAAGTTCTACTCAAGTAAAATTATAAAGAGGGTTTTTACAGACATAGAAAGGTATTTATATAATATTAATGATCAAAAAAGCATGTCACAGAGCAATATGAATCAATAGAAAGTTTAAAAGGATATACAATTTTTAAGTGGAATGTAGGTTTTCCTCTAAATTCACCAATTTTTCTACTTTTTCCTACTTTTTCTTTTCCAGGATAAAACCTAGATACTGCATTTAGTTGTCCTGCTTCTTTAGGCCCCTCTGATATATGATAGTTTCTTATTCTTTCTCATATTCCACAACTATTTTCCTGAAACTATTGAAGAGAAGTGTTAGAGATTCACAGATTATCTCTACCTTGGGAGTTTTGTGAAGTTCTTTGATTATTAGGCAGGAGTTATGGTTTTGGGGAAAGTACATCACAGAGCACTCAGTTTACCACAGCAGTATGTACATGATAATAACACAATTAGGCAGTAGTTATGGTTTTGGGGAGTTATAGTTTTTCGCAGAGCACTCAGTTCACCACAGCAGTATGCACATGATAATAACACAACTCATTGCTGTGAGCTTCTTGACCATGTTTGCTAGGTTAGGTTAGGCCACGTTTCTCAAGCAGCCTTCTAAAGGGCCTGTGTTCTTAGCAATTTCTCTGTAACATTAATCCTCAAGTCCTTACTTTAAGAACTTAAACATGTTTTCCAACTGGTTTTGGTTATTAAATGAGAAACATAGAATTTTCTTCCTAGGTAAGATTATTTTGGAGACGGAAGAATGGGCTTTTTCCCTGTACAAACCTTACTGTGGTCACTTGACTCCCTCCAGACTCCCATCAGATTCCTCATGTACCCATGACTATACTTGGTTCATTCGCAGAAAAAAAAGAAAACTGAAAATCTGCTTCTAATATTAGCACTTAAAAACTTTAAAAATACTGTGTTAAAGAGATTTGAAAATATTTTATACATCAAAAATGTTAATTTTCTGAATTAAGGATTCAGAAGGAATGCTGTAGATTTTTTACCCATGAAATTGGCAAGGGGTATATTCAGATAGCTCACATCAAAGGAAATACAAACATCTTTTAAACATTTATAATGATGTTCAAGTTCAGTTTTAATCAGATAAATGCAAGTCAAAATTATAATGTGATAACATTTAAAAATTATGAGAGTAGCAAAGACTGGAATGCTTGATTACAAACTGTGTTGGCAATGGTTTGGGAAAACATACTTTCCATTGTTTATGGAAAAGTAAATTGGTAGGTTCATTACTGAGAGCAATTATACATTTCTCAAAAAAGAAATGCAACATTTTAGACCCAACAATTTCACTTCTATGTTTGATCTTTAATATGATCAACTAGGTACAGTGAGCACTACAGTTATGCCAGCATATGTATAAAATAATTTACATATAAGAATTTAACAAGAGTTTAGTTTGGTTAAAACTATTTTTCCATCAGCCCACAGTGAAAAGCCAAGTGTCTTTATGTGTAACAGTAATAGGAAATCTCTTCCAGGACATTTTGCAAGGATAAAACGAGAACAAGGGGCAGAGTGGCATGTAAGGGTGGCTTCTATTTGAATTGGATGTAGGACTACAATCTAGCCAACTTGTGCTCCTCATGTCTTTGAACCAATAGGCAAAGAGTTTCTGTGCTGATTTGGTCAATTGATCCTGACTAAAAGGATAAATTGGACTGCTATTCTACTATTCTACATAGAGGTGAGAAAGATTGTCTGGAGTATAAGCTAACGCTTAGGATGTCTATTAGTATTACCATACCCTGTGCTTAAGGTTAATGGAAAACTATCATAACCCATTCCAGGCAGAACTACTAAGGACTCTTTCACTCAGGAATGAAAACCTGGGTAACTACCAGGTACAGAACTTTGACTATCTGAGGTCTTTGCTTAAGGCAAAGGGAATATTGATAAGGTGGTAGAAGAAGGTAGGTATGAATAACTACAAATACAGGAGATTTTATGGAAGTGAACATTGTATAGGTCATGAATATTTTCCCCTATTTTGTAATGAACATAACTCTCTCTGTGTATAATGTACAAAGATAGATAGATAGATTAGATAGACAGATAATGTAGATAGATACTTCTCTCTTTTATACCCTTATTGCATAACATAATTGACTCTGGGTCTCCAGTTTGCTCCTTGCATTCCTGGGCCTATTCAGCCTCTACAATCACATGAGGCAATTCCTCATAATAAATCCTTCTGTATGTATGCACACTTATAAATTATGTATAGGCCTATTAATATGCATATATGCATATATATTGGTATGTATAATATGTGTGTATCGGTATATGTGTGTGCCCATATATCCTATCAGTTCTACTTGCTGGGAAACACTGACCAACACACTTTGGAAAATTACCAGAGTAATAAGCAACAATAGCCTCTTGGTGGTTCAGATTCCTCTGTATAAAATAAGGGACTTAAATTACAACTACTACATATTCCTACTTTAGCTATGCTCTTCCATGTAATATAATGATTTCTCTATGGATGGTCCCTCAGTCTCTCTCCTGGGCTTGAGTTATATTTTTCTCTCTGCTTACTGGCTATTTTTTCCCCAAATTACAGTATGCTTGCTGTGTCCCAAATTGAATGCATCTATTAGGAAAGCAATCTCCTCTCGTATGCCGTTGTCTAAAGCAGCAGATTCTTGTGAGGATGACCAAATTTGAGATTATTTCTTTTCTCTGGGAAAAGTAGTATTTTGATTCTTTGTGATGGCAATCAAGGAACATTGAAGAATAACAAGAGAAGAAGCATATCAAAGGGTTTTTCCCTCTCTAAATTCTCTAGAAAGTATAATGCCAACATGCAACTACTACATGGAATTCTTCAGTAATATGAATAGCTTTGGGTAGTGGGTAGAGACCCCAGCCCCAGCAGGGATCTTAGTCCCTTCGGTGCCACTTTACAGCTTCCCCTGGAGAGAGCACCCACCTGCGACTGCCTGAATCCCCAGAGCAGAGCTCCAGTCTTCCGGTGCCATTTTGCAGAGGCTCCTGGAGAGAGCTCCTGCCTGAGGCGGCTGGAATTCCCAGCCCCAGCAGGGATTGTAGGCCCTTCAGTGCCATTTTACAGTGTCCTAGGAGGGAGCAACCACCTTCGACTGCCTGAGCTCCCAGCGCGGAGTTCAGGCCTGCCTGGGCTATAAAGCCCAGTGTCTCCATCACTGAGCACAGTACTGCGCCCCCACCCCAACTGGGTCTAGTGCCCGGGCCCACACCCTGGCCTAGGGTCTAGCACCTGTGCTGCATCTGATCATCTATCAACACCACACCGCCTCTTCCCAGAAGCACTGATCATTCCCAACCTGGAGGTAGTGGGATAGCACCCTTCTTGGGTCACCGCTTGATCAAGCACCTCTCAAACATCAGTCCATTGCAAAATAAGAGGTTTGAACTGTACAGTATATTTTTACCACAGAACATTTTTAAATTAATTGTAATACTACAATTATTCCTAAAATACCCACTATATTCCTACCTTTTTCTTTTATTAATATGCTTTTCACTCTATCTCCCTCTTATATATCTGTTTCCTTGGAGAATCTCTTTTTTCTTCACGCTAAAAACCTGTTTCTTTTAATTCCACTTCCACTTCCACTATTCATATGACATAGTATATCTATAGACTCACTTCTTATCTCATTAGTGTTTTGTCCTATACCCCTCCTCATTCTCCCTGTCCAACATTAGGAATTGGAGTCCTTATTGCAAAATTACTGGTTATGCTGTAGGTAATAATTTGAACTCATCTCTGTTTATTAAGACAACACTGTTAACATCTTAATACGGACTATTTAGATTAAGGACACATATAGTTTATATGGTGTGCTGCCAACATTGATCTCTCAATTCAAGGGGAGGTATTGAAAATAGGCAGGAACTGTATAAGACTTCAAGGGGAAACTGCAATACCTAGGATTCACACTACTAGAGGGGAAGATACACTAGCAACATAAAAAAACATGGGAGGAAAATGTCCCAAATGAACCCAGATACTATACCAAAAGAACCCAATGACAGCAGGGCAGAAGCATTGTCAGAAAGGGAGTTGTACATAATTAAAATGATCTGAGAAGTGAACGAGGAGTCAAGAGAGCAAATGCAGGCAATGCTAAAAGAGCAAATGCAGGAAGCAAAAGATCATTTTGATAAAGAGATAGAGATTCTGAAAAAAAACAAACAGAAATCCTTGAAATGAAGGTTACAATAAACCATATTAAAAACTCAATAGAAAACTTAACCAACAGGCTAAATCACTTGGAAGACAGAACCTCAGACAATGAAGACAAAATAATCTTGAAAACAAACTCAACCAGACAGAAAGGATGGTAAGAAATCATGAACAGTACCTCCAAGTGTTATGGGACATCATGAAAAGACCAAATTTAAGAGTTATTGGGATTGAGGAAGGCACAGAGACACAAACCAAAGGAATGCATAATCTGTTCAATGAAATAATATCAGAAAATTTCGCAAATCTGATGAATGAAATGGAAAATCAAATTCAAGAGACTTATAGGACACCAAATGCACAAAATCACGACAGATCCACACCCAGGCACATTATAATGAAAATACCTAACATACAAAACAAAGATAGAATTTTAAAGGCTGCAAGAGAAAAGCATCAGATTACCTACAGGGGGAAGCCAATATGGATATCTGCAGATATCTCAGCCCAGATCCTAAAAGCAAGAAGGGCCTGGAACAACATATTTCAAGTTCTGAAAGAAAAATGGATGCCAACCAAGAATCTTATATCCAGCAAAACTTACCTTCAGATTTGAAGATGAAATAAAATCATTCCATGATAAACACAAGCTAAAAGAATTCACAAATAGAAAACCTGCCCTACAGAAAATCCTCAGCAAAATATTCCAAGAGGAAGAAATGAGAAACAACAATATAAGTCAGCAAAGGGAGGAATTACCCTAAAGGAACAGCCAATTAAAGGAAAAACCAAGTAAGATTAAAATCCAAAAATAAGTGTAAATGACTGGGAG
>JAJEJO010002232.1:189799-212859 GCA_020662805.1 Glaucomys volans | reverse complement strand
AAAAGCATATTAAAACGATAGTGCACCATGATCAAGTGGGCTTCATCCCTGGGATGCAAGGTTGGTTCAACAGCTGGAAATCAATACATGTACTTCACCACATCAACAGACTTAAAGTCAAGAACCACATGATTATTTCAATAGATGCAGAGAAAGCATTTGATAAATTACAGCACCCCTTCATGCTCAAAACATTAGGAAAAATAGGGGTAGTAGGAATGTTCCTTAACATTGTAAAGGCTATCTATGCTAAGCCCACAGCTAACATCCTTCTAAATGGAGAAAAATTGAAAACATTTCCCCTGAGAACTGGAACAAGGCAGAGATGCCCTCTTTCGCCACTTCTGTTCAACATGGTCCTTGAAACTCTGGCCAGAGAAATTAGACAGACCAAAGAAATTAGAGGAATACGAATAGGAAAAGAAGAGCTCAAACTATCCCTATTTGCTGATGACATGATTCTCTATTTAGAAGACCCCAGGAATTCCACCAGAAAACTTCTGGAACTCATAAATGAATTTAGAAAAGTAGCAGGATATAAAATTAATGCTCATAAATCTAATGCATTTTTATTCATAAGTGATGTATCCTCTGAGAGAGAAATTAGGAAAACTATAAAATTCACAGTAGCCTCAAGAAAAATAGAATACTTGCAAATCAATCTAACAAAAGAAGTGAAAGACCTCTACAATGAGAACTACAGAACACTAAAGAAAGAAATTAAAGAAAATCTGAGAATATGGAAAGATCTCCCATGTTCTTGGATAGGCAGAATTAATATAGTCAAAATGGCCATACTACCAAAGGCGGCATACAAATTCAATTCAATTCCAATTAAAATCCCAATGATGAAACTCATAGAAGTAAAGCAAGCAATCATGAAATTCATTTGGAGGAATAAGAGACCCAGAACAGCTAAAACAATTCTTAGCAAGAAGAGCGGAGCAGGGGGTGTCACAATACCAGACCTTCAAATATACTACAGAGCAATAGTAATGAAAACAGCATGGTATTGGCACCAAAATAGACAGGTAGATCAATGGTACAGAATAGAGGACACAGAGACAAACCCACATAAGTACAGGTATCTCATACTTGACAAAGGAGCCAAAAACATACAATGGAGAAAAGACAGCCTCTTCAACAAATGGTGCTGGGAAAACTGGAAATCCATATGCAGCAAAATGAAACTAAACCCATATCTCTCACCCTATACAAAACTCAACTCAAAATGGATCAAGGACCTAGGAATTAGACCAGAGACCCTGCACCTAATAGAAGAGAAAATAGGTCCAAATCTTCATCATGTTGGTCTAGGACCAGATTTCCTTAACATGACTCCCAAAGCATAAGAAATAAAAGCAGGAATCAATGATTGGGATAGAGTCAAATTAAAAAGCTTTTTCTCATCAAAGGAAACAATCAGCAATGTGAAGAGAGAGCCTTCAGAGTGGGAGAAAATCTTTGCCACACACACTTCAGATAGAGCACTAATCTCCAGAATCTACAAAGTGCTCAAAAATCTACACCAAGAATACTAATAACCCAATCAATAAATGGGCCAGGGAAATGAAGATACTCTTTACAGAAGAAGATCTACATGCAATCAACAGATATATAAAAAAGTGTTCAACATCCCTAGTTATAAGAGAAATGCAAATCAAAACCACCTTAAGATTTCATCTTACCCCAATTAGAATGTCTTTTATGAAGAATATAGGCAACAACAGGTGTTGGCAAGGATGTGGGGAAAAGGGTACACTCATACATTGCTGGTAGGATTGCAAGTTGGTGCAGCCACTCTGGAAAGCAGTGTGGAGATTCCTTAGAAAACTTGGAATGAATCCACCATTTGACCCTGCCTTCCCACTCCTTTGCCTATACCCAAAGGACTTAAAATCAGATTACTACAGTGATGCAGCCACATCAATGTTCACAGCTGCTCAATTCACAATAGCTAGATTGTGGAACCAACCTAGATGCCCTTCAGTAGATGAATGGATAAAGAAACTGTGTTATATATACACAATGGAATATTAGCCATAAAGAAGAATAAAATTATGGCATTTGTAGGTAAATGGATGATGTTGGAGACTATCATGCTAAGTGAAATTAGCCAGTCCCAAAAATCCAAAGGCCGAATGATTGTCTCTCTGATAAATGAATGATGATGCATAATGCGGGGGGGAAGGGAGGCAAGAATGGAGGAAGGATAGATAGCAGAGAGGGAAGGGAGGAGTGGGGTCGGTGTGAGTGGGGTAAGAATAATAACAGAATGAGTCAAACATCATTGCCCTGTTTACATGTATGAATGCATAGATGATGTGACTCTACTTTGTGTACAACCAGAGAAACAATAGCTGTACTCCATTTGTGTTCAATGGATTAAAATTAAATGAGTAAAAAAATATATGAATAGCTTTGGATTCTATAGCTGATATCTGGCTCCAGGCAATTGGGTGAATGGCCAAAACTTTGCAGGTAGATATGTGGAGACTACCAATCAGCTACTGTGCTAAGGAGAAGAAAAGTTTTCCCAGTCCTTTCTCTGTTTCTTTCAGGAAAAAAAGGTGGACCCACAGAGTTCTGAAATAACAATCTTCTCTGACCTTGGTCTATCTGGTGAATGAAGAATTGATAAGACTTTACTGAATTGTGAATCTTATGTTTCCCATGAAAAGGACCTTTTTGTTTCTTGATGCTTCCAGGTATCTCATTTCTTTGTGAAGGTTTTTTTTAAGATTCTCCTGTGACAGGTTCACAATATTCAGATTTGTTTAATCATTTTCCCTAGTGTGAAGTCAAGTTCTAGGAAAGTCCTTTTTGAGATGTTTCTGTTCTATGGTTTCCCTACATTCCCTGCCTCCACTGCCATCTATGTTGAACTCTCAACATATCCTACCTCAATTTCTGCAACAGACCTTCAGAAATGCCTCTAATTCTGACTCTTACTACAAATCCATGCTCTGCATCCACGATTGCATGACTAATTTGGTCCAAATACTGCTTTTCTTTTCTTCTGTCATACTTTTGCTGAGAATATTACATAAATTCAGTAAGAGTCGAAAGTCACCCAAGCTTTAAGGAATGCTCATAATCTGTTTCTCTTTCCATATTCTATAAATATCTCACTATTCTACCTAAAAAACCACCAAATCTTGCTCCTTTTATTCCACCAATATTTCTTCTCTAAACAATTTTTATCTGTAGGAGAGACATTATTTAGATAGATAAATACATAGATAGAAATGTAAATTGTAAATGTAAATTGTAAAACAATTTTTATCTGTAGGAGAGACATTATTTAGATAGATAAATACATAGATAGAAATGTAAATATACAACTTCATAAATATAAATATTCAATCTCATAAATATTTCATAAATTAAAACTATATTCATATGGACAAGAGTTTGATGCTGTTTGTGCCTCTTACTGAGCTATACACAATTGGACAAGTTATTTAATCTCCTGAACTTCAAATAGTTAATCTTACTGAATTACTTCAAGTATTAAATAATATAAAATATTTAAGGTGCCTAACATATTATCTGGCATATACTAATTAATAAGTTAATGAAATATTTCTTGATTTTAGATACCCCCCATTTTTTTAGCCACAGAAGATTAGGCCTAATTAAATAGAAACCACACAATAAGTTAAACAAGGGAAGTTAATATAAAGACTTATTAACTAATGAGAAACTACAAGGATATAGGGAAGCTCTATAGAGCTGAGAGATAGAGAATATCCAAGAAAAGCCAAATGTAGAAGTTGTTTGGTTCAGATCTTGTCACACAAAGAGTAGTTCAATCCACAGGATAGCAGAGACGTTCACTGGTTTGGCCAGACCTCAACTGGTTTGGAGATTCTGCAGAAGCAATAGTCCAGGGAGAGCAGGCAGGTGAGCAGGTGGTCACATGGTGACATGATTTTGTAGGGAGTCTGGTGCCAGGCAGGGTAGCAGGCCTGTAGTGCATGCAGCCTTGAATGGTGGTGGGGGTCTGAAGGACTTCTTGGAGTGTGACCAATCCTTCCACCCACAGATGGCTGCTGGAATGCCACAAGGAGACGTCTAGGAGCTGGCATGGCAGGAGGCCTTCAGAGCACAGGCTGTATATGTAAGGAATCCTGGTTTCCATGTCTAGAGGACAGAGGGAAGGTTTTGGGCTCAGGATGCAACAGGTTGCAGAAGGACCAGGTTCTAGGCTTGGGACTGAGCCAGGCTCCACTAGGTGTCCTTACCCACACAGCAGACCCTGGGCCTGTGCAGGAGATTTCCAAGTCTTCCTCCTTCGGTGTCTCTCCAGCACCCTCTACTGAGAATGCTTAACATGTGCTCACTTTAAAGGAAAAGGCTGAGAGGTGGTTCACATGTTTGTCACATGTCATGTAGTGAAGGATGAATTTGGAGTTGAAAAGCAATAAATTGATAACTGGCACACAAGCTGTAAAATTAATTAGCTCTGTCTGATTAAGATGTAATTTTTTCTTGTTATATTTTGTCTGAAGAAGTGACAGGCTTTCCTTATGGGATCTGTTGTTTCCAACTGATTAGTCATGAATAAGTGGGCATTGCTTCAATTTGTAATAGATGAGCGTTTTGTAATATCTGAGTAAGTGTTTGCTATGGTTTGACTAAAGACTTCTGTGTTAAAGGCTTGGTTCTTAGCCCATAGGGCCACTGGAAGGTGGTAGAATCTTTAGGAAGTTGGCCCTAGTGGAAAGATGTAAGGTCATAGGGGTCATGTCCTTGAAGGGGATTGTGGGATCCCAGCTCCTCTTCTTCCTCTTTTTACTTCCCAGTTGCCACGAATTGAGCAACTTCTTCTACCATACACTCCTGCCACAATAAACTCCCTTACCATAGGTCTAAAAGTGATAGGGGCCAACCAGTCATGGACTGAAACCTCCAAAATTATGAACCAAAACAAACCTTTCTTCTTTTTAAATTTATTATCTCATGTATTTTGTTACAATAACAGAAAGCTGATGTATGTAGAAAACTGTTTGATTATAAATCTAAGTTTCATTCATGGAATCATATTTTAAATGTATTTCACAGCATTTCTTGTTGTTGGTTTATTCCAAAGCAGAGAGAACCTGCACTTTGCAAAGTTTGGTATTAAGAATATGTCAAACTATCTAGGTAATCTTTTTGTGGACTGCAAGACTTTTTAAAATTCTTATTTATGGGTGTTTTGTCTCTCTGAAATTCTTCTAACAAATCCACTGTTCCTTGCTTGTTAATTAGCAAGAATGCTTCAATGGCAGGCAGCAACACTTTGACACTTTGATATGATCTTGAATTTCTATTTCTTCAGGGCCCACAGTCTTCTGGTTTTTAAGATTTAGAAAAAGCATCTCATCCTTTTTTCCCACCTTGATTCTGCTTTTCTTCTGTTGCTATGTCTGAGCAATGTGTCTTTTAAATTTGAATATCTCTACTTCTAACTGAAACATGCCAAGTGCAATTAGTAAACTTTAATTACTAGTCTTCATTCTTTTTAAAGATATAGGAAATGCTTATCGCCAAGGAGGAACCGATATACTTTTATTCTTTGTTGGAGTTACTCTCCCGTGCCTTTGTATGGGCATGCCATTCTGTATGAGGAGTCACAGCCTATACATATTTGACCTCATAAGCCTAGTGTCTACAACCACTTCCCATCCTCATGTACGTGCTAGGTTGCTGTGAAGTGGAAGGATGGGTTCTAATCCTGTAACTGCAGTGGGCTAATTGTTCAGTTTTCTATAAACCGAGGGACACTTTATGTGTTTGAAAATGATTTGTATAAATTATCATAATAAAATTATAAATGCTATGCAGGGATACTGGATAATTACATTGAAGGTGTCAGTGAAGATTTTGAGGGCTGAGATATTTTTGGATATAGTGCAATGTATCCAAAATATACTGACAATGCCCTTCTAGGTCAATATATTCTGGAAAACTTCCACATTAAATGAATGCTTTCTGCTGCCTAAAAAGAATAGCTCCAGGTTTTCCATAGCTCCTCTTTCCTGCTGGTCCCCTTATTCATGCTATGTCATCACTGTCATTGGTAGCATTTTCATGGGATCTTTGTAAAACAGGAGATAATACAGTTTTAGAACAGCTGGTTTCTGAGTCGACTTTAAAGTCTCTTTTCTAGTAAGTTTCAATGTAATAAGACAGAGTGAAATTTATTTATATTGATTTTAAAAAAACAGAACAAAATGAAAGTAGTTATAATTTAATAGATCCAAGAACTATTGAAGAGGAAAACTACAAGTAGCTGGTTGAACCTCACATTGCTTCACTCTGAGATGAAATGAAGGGATATAAATGCATTTGAGAACATCCCATTTTTGTGTTGACCAAAGGGTTATCAACTTTTAATCTACTAAATGTATTTTATGGTAGAATTTTTTATGTAAGGGTAATAATTCCATCTTTGGTGAATTAACACTTATTTATCAAGCCCCTGCTGTGAACTTGCTGTTCGTATTTCCATAAGTATTTGAAGTAGATACAGTTTTATTCCATTTCCAGATGAGAAACTTATACATAAGCTAACATTTTGTGCAAAGTGGCATGACCACAAAGCCTACATCCAGTTTTATTTTTATCTATATTTCTTCTTCCCGACCCATTATAATAAAAAATAGTGATTATGGCTATAAATAACAAGCGTAGAAATAATGTTTAATTAAATGAGAAGAAATTGCCTTCTGTGAGGCAGTAATTATTGGACAGTAATTCTCAAACATAAATAATATACAGATTTCTTTTTAATAAAAATTTAACTTGTTATAGAATCCCAGGGTAGATTTAAATCATTTTTATAATGTTAAAAATACCCAAGGATAAAACTAGATATGAATTCTTGGTTATGGTTCTTAAGTCACTCAAAACAGAATCAAATGTATAAATTAAGTACTAACAAGTTAAAAACCAATAACCCTCAAATTAGAAATACTACATAATGTGCTAGATTTTATTTTGTGAGATCAAGTTACTCTTTTTTATTTTTATTTTATTTTGTTTTATTTTATTTTTCTGGTCTTGGAGATTGCATCCAGGACCTGAGCATGCTCAGCAAGTGCTTTACTGTGCTACACCACTGGACGTTCACGTTGTGATTTACAGTGTGAATATCATATCAGTGTTCTTTTAGATTCAGACTATTGCATGCTTCATGTTGACTTAATTCTCCTTGTACTATTTGGAGCTTTGTGAAACTTCTTTTGTATTTCATTCTGTAATCCTGTTTATCCTTCACTTATCATGAATACATTATTTTATATATAAAGGAAAATTCCATCCCTTAATTATTTTACTAATAATACATGATTATAGTTTAAAAATTCAGATAGATTGTAAGGATAATAACAAAAACATAACCTCAATTATCTTCTTACCATTCCTTTGAACCAATTCCAAGTCACTTTCAACTCTATTTGAACTGTTTCTGTCCTGGTATTTATGTTCTATATCAGACTGCAAATTGCCAGCATAATATCCATTTTCCTTTCTTTTTTATCAATGAATGCACAATTTTGGTAAAGTTGAAAATATATCCAACTAAAAATCTCCATTTTCCAACTTCCATTACAAAAGCAAAGATCATAAGATACACAAAAATGAGCTAAAGACCCAGAATAGCCAAAACAATTCTAAGCAAAAAAAACAATGCTGGAGGCATTCTAATACCTAACTTCAAATTGTACTAGAGAGTTATAGTAATAAAAACTGCATGGTACTAGCCTAAAAACAGATACCTAAACCAATGATACAGAATAGAAGGCAAAGAGAAAACCCACTCATCTGATCCTTGACAAAGGTGCCAAAAACATACATTGGAGAAAAGACAGCCTTTTTAACAAATGGCATGGGGAAAAATGGTTATCCATAAGTGGATGAATGAGATAGACCCTTACCTCTCCCCTTGCACAAAAATCAACTCAAAAGGAATCAAAGACCAAGAAATTAGACAAGAAACTATGCAACTGCCAAAAGAAAACATAGGGTCAACACTTCAGCACGTAGGCACAGGCAATGGTTTTCTCAACAGGACCCTTAAAGCTCAGGAAATAATTTGAAGAGTTAATAAATGGGATTGCATTAAATTAAAAAACTTCTGCACAGCAAAATAAATAAGAACATGGAGAAAGAACCTACAGAATGGGAGAAAAAGTTTGCTAGCTACTCTCTGACAGAGGATTAATATCTAGAATATATAAAGAACTTATAAAGTTTAACACTGGAAGAACAAGTAACCCAATTAATATAAATGGGCAAATGAACTAAATAGACTTCTCAAAAGAAGAAATACAAATGACCAACAAATACATGAAATAATTTTCAACATTATTAGCAATTAGGGACATGCAAACAACATCTACACTGAGATTTCATCTTACACCAGGCAGAATGGCAATTATCAAAAATACAAACAATAATAAAAGCTGGAGACAATGGGAAGAAAAGGGAACACTTTTTACACCATTGGTGGGATTGCAAATTAGCACAACTACTCTGGAGATCAGTATGGTGACTCCTCAAAAAAGAGGCAATGGAACCACTATATGACTCAGCTATACCACTCCTCAGTATTTATCCTCAAGAAAAGTCATCATACTATAGTGATACATGTATACCAATATTTATAGCAGCACAATTCACAATAGCCAAATTATGGAACCAGCCTAAGTATCCATTAATGGATGAATAGATAAAGAAAATGTGGTATATATACACAATGGAGTTTTATTCATCCTTAAAGAAAGATGATATTATGTAATTTTCAGGCAAATGGATGCAACTTGAGACCATTATATTAAGTTAACTAAGCCAAGCTCAAGAAGTTCAAGGATCATGCATTTTCTCTCATATGTGGAAATTAGAAATGAAAAAGTAAAGGAAAGTTGGGGAGAATCTCATGAAAATTAAAGTGAGAGCAAAAGAAAAGAGGAAAAGAGCCAGTGGGAAGGAAGAGGGATGGGAAAGAGGAAATGCTGGGGAATGGTATTGACCCAATTAAATTATATTGTGTGCATGTACAAATATGTAACAACAAATCCCACAACTATCATGCATTAATTAAAGTGTGGAAAAAGACTAGAAAAATGGACTATAGGCCTACATGGAAAACTAAAATTATAAACCAGAAAAACAAAGGAGATACCATGTTGGGTTACAAAAACTGTTCTTATAGATAACACTAAATGCATAAACTGTAAAATAAAAATTTGATAAATTCATCAACATTTTATATCTCTTCTTGGACATATAACTTTAAGAGAATTAAAAAACAAGCTACAGACTTGGACAAAATATTTGGAATCACTATATGAGAGGGAACTTAGATTCTGAACATAAAAGAACTTCTAAAATTCAATAATAAGAAAATGAATCAACTGATTTAAAAAATTGAGAAAAGATTTGATTACTTGACTTAAAGAGATTTGAGTTGTCACAAAGTTCACAAGAAAATTATTAGCATTATTAGACATTAAGGAAATGAGAATTAACGTCAGAATATAATACTACTGAGTTTCTATTTGAATATGCAAAGTTGAAAAGACTGATGCACCAATTAAAAAGACTAATAGGACAATGCCAAATGTTGATGAGGATGTGAAGTAATTTGAATTCTTATGACCTGCTTGTGGGAATGTAAATTGGTACAACTTTTGAAAACAGTTTGAGAGTCTATTGAAAAGTTAAGCATATGTTATTACATGACCCAGCTGTTACACTCCTAGTTATTTAACCAAGATAAATTAAAACACATACTCATATGAATAGCTGCATATCAGTTTGCACAGAAGCTTAACTTATTTCCAGGAAAAGTATAGAAATAATCTAAATGTTCATTCCATAGATGAATGGATAAAAAAAATTGTGATATTTTCATTGAAGAGAGAATTCAAAGGTGGGGAGAGAGGAAAATGAATCACTTTTGGTTCCCCATTCTATCCTCAGACAACTGCTGATGTATTTTTTGATACTGTGTATTTGTTTACATGTTCTAGAATTTTATATATCATGCATCATATGTTCATTTGTTTTCTGGATTCTTTGACTCAGCAAAGCTTCTTGAGAAATTATTCCTTGATTCCAATCCATCAAACCATGATGCTTCACTGCTGGAAAGAATCCAAAGGCATTGATCTATAGTACTGGGAATGGGTCAAGATATACAAGGTTTCCCAGAATTATTTGATTAAGTCGTGCTTGTGATAATGCTAATAAATCCAAGGAAGAACCAGACATCTAATTTCTTTTAACCACAATCTATGCACTATCATTTAAATTTATGTTTCATCCAAATGGTATACGAATGGCTTCATCCAGATGGTTAAGCTGCCATAGCAATTGATGCTAAAGCTATTCTAAGAGGTGCCTCAAGACTGTTCTAGGAAATATCAGAGCTGTGCAATGGGATAATCTTCAAAGAGTACTTCCGGAACATTGTTCGAATAGTCTTTCCACAGTTGATATATTCTTGATGGTCTCTTCTCTCCCTAAACCACCTCCCCAATCCCAACAAAACAGACTTGCTTAATTAGTTTCTACTTGATTCCTTAGTGGGAAATTGACTTTCTGTTGTTTAATGGCCTGTATTCTAACTTCACCATCTATATTTGGATGCACAGCCTCCTAGTGATTGCTAATCTTAGGTTTCCTAAATAGTCAATCTTAGACACCCCCACCCCATGGAGTGAACCTTATGAAAGCCAACAAAAATGTTTACATAAATAGCCATGCTAATCAGGTTATAGAGGTGTATTTCAACTTGAGGTGTATTTCATTTGTTTAATAGATAAGCAGAGTGTCACATTTTGATATTCAGTGTGCATATCCTGAAAACCAGTCTGAAATTAGATCCCCTTTTGAGCCTACAATAAGTTTAAAAATACTTTATAAATATATGGAGAGAGTATTATTCAAAATAACCAAGATAGAGAAGTTACCTGAAGACCACATTCATTGGCTCAACTCATTTGACACAAAGAGTCAGTGAAGGTGAAGTTTCTGGCCATAGAAACTTTTCTCATTCTCTTTCTTCCTTCTCCCCTTCCCTGCTTTCTCCCTTACCTTTCTTCCTTCATTCTGCCTCTCTCCCCTGCTCCCTGCCTGCCTGCCTTCCTTTTTCCTTTGTTCCAATCTTTCTTCTCCTCCTTTCTCTCATCTACCCTCTATTTTGTTTGTGTACTAGGTTAGGTGATTAAGAATTAACTATTTAAACTGGGCGTGGTGGCACACATCTGTAATCCCAGAAGCCTGGGAGGCTGAGGTAGGAGGATCTTGAGTTTAAAACCAGCCTCAGCAACAGCAAGGCACTAAGAAATTCAGTGAGACCCTGTCTCTAAATGAAATACAAAATAGGGCTGGAGATGTGGCTCAGTTGTCGAGTGCTCCTAAATTCAATCCCTGGAATTAACTATTCAACAAAACAGGAATAAAGTTGTTCTGATTTTCTATTGTTACTTAACAAATCACAAAAGACAGTTGTTTAAAGCAGTATCATCATTTATATTGCTCTGAATCTGTGGCTTTGTTTGGGATCACTGGAGGTTTGTCTGTGCTGTCTTAGCTAAGGCAGATTATTAGCTTCCAAATGACTCATTCACATGGCCAGAGTTGATGTTGGTTGTTGGCTATTGGCTGGGAGCTCTGCTGGGGCCAGGACCTCAATTCTCCTCATGTCCCTCACTCCATACCTTAGTCTTCCTTCTACCATGGGAGGTGAGTTTCAAGGGAAATATCTGAAGAGAAAGGGTCAGGGAAGCTCCAACACCTTTTATGGACTAACCTTAGAAAACATGTGTAGAATTATTTTCTTCCCTACTTTATTAGTTGAGGCAGTCACAAAAGCCCACCCAGATTTAAAGGGAGAAAACAAAGACTTAACTTCTTGATGATGTATAAGAAGGTTCTGGAAGTATGTAGCTGTAGCCATATATACTCTGAGGGCAGATCTTATTATCTGCTTTCTACAGAAGGCAGAGCTTATTATCAAGGAGGGTGTTAGACATGTAATCAGTCATTCATAGGACTTGTTCCACTGTGACAGGAGGCAAGCAGGGCTTTGTGGAATCCTAGCAATGAAGACTTCATGGTATTGATATTTGGCAAACCAAGGTGAAAGTGTATGAGTGAAGGCGAGTTTTGATTTCGATGATGAGGGAAAAATGTTTTAATATTTTTTTTGGAACTGGCGATTGAACTCAGGGGCACTCGGCCACTGAGCCACATCCCCAGTCCTATTTTGTATTTAATTTAGAGACAGGGTCTCACTGAGTTGCTTAGTGCCTTGCCCCTGCTGAGCCTGGCTTTGAACCCGCTATCCTCCTGCCTCAGTCTCTGAAGCCCCTGAGATTATAGGCATGTGCCACCACGCCCATCTTAATAGTGTTTTTAGTTGTTGTTTTCACCTCCATGACATCTTTCCCCAAATGGTCTTCCTGGAGCTTATATTTCTGACCACTGTATAAATGCTAATGCTTTTGTAGGCAGGACCAATGGTTCAGAACAACTCACCTTAGTTAAGCATCAAGCACCTGCCTTGAGTTAGACATTGTGCTACCCACTTTATTCATATTCTTGATTTAAACACCATAGGGTGGAAATGTAGCTTAAGGGTAGAGCACTTTCTTAGCATCCTTGAGGTCCTGGATTTTGGTCCCCAGCACTTAAAAAAAAAAAATCATGGAAACTCCAAAAGGTGGTTGCTGTTGATACTGAGATTTAGATATGAATTAGCGGATTCATGATCTAAACAAGATCTGCCTGGTTTCTCACATCTTTGTACTATCCTTAATCACTCCTCCTCAAGAAATATGTACATCCCTCAGAAGAATAACATTTTAATAAGCATAATAACACTAATGGCAACAAAACCAACAGCTCTTATTAAATGCTGACTCCATGTCTTATGAACTTTCGATGTGGTAACTCATTGAATCTATTGATTCTGTTTGGAATAATTCATCAGATGCTTCACCAAAAGCACACTTTTGGTGTCTGGTGGGAAAGATGATGAGAACAGTGGACAACTGAGGTAAAAGGATAATTAGAGAGAACAGAGAATTGGTGATAGTAGTGAGATAGCAGGGCATAGGAATAGGATCGGGATCCAAACATACACTGCCAGCTCCACAATGTTGCCTTAAATTGTTATGAGTGTAATAATGAACTAAAAATCCTCAATGACCAAAAGCAACCATCTCAAGGTTGCACCAGTAGCTATCCCAATAAATGCAGTTTTTGCAAGAGGAGAGTGTAGGAGCAGAGTGCAGGAGGAGAGTGTGGGAAAGTATCCTGCAGCTGATCCAGATCTTAACTGTGGTTAATTTCCTTTCTGAGTCCAGTACAATATTCTGATGTCTGAATTATTTGCTGCTGTGAACTTTTACCCTTACTGATAAGACAGCAAGGAACTTGGGACAGTTTTTTTTTTTTTTTAAATCAAAATCTTTGGACTTTTTCCTTGTCTGGGATCAGCTATGTAATTTGTGCCTGGAGCAACATAAAAAAGTGAGTCTCTTGTTTAAAATTTATTAAGATTTTCAAGATGGTTATAGTAGAGTTTTAAACCAAAGGTGGAGCCCTGTGTACAAGTTGCAATCTTCTGTAGCTTCCTCTGTTCTTGTCATTGACAAGTTATATGTTCTACAGATATCATGTGAGTTTCAGTTGTACGTGAAGAAATGCTGGGTTCTAGGTGCAGAGGCCACCTGTAAATTTGGATTTGAATGCCAACCTCAATACCTTCTGGGAGCTCTCTTGTGAAAACAGCATTAGTCAATTCTGGGGATTATTGGCTGCAATAAATTCTTTTAATTAAGTGCACTACCTTCCTCCCAGGGATTTGATATTCCCAGGTTATTGGAGAAGGCTTATGACTCTGGGGGACTTGGCTTAGTGGCATATTCCTCATGACAAGTTGGAATACACCAGTCCAGCAAAGTGATTATACAGAAGTGTAGGAATGCCCATAGATTGACACACCTTCCAGTCCTTAACTTTTGCTGATGGCTGGGTTCCATTTTTTTAGAGGCAATGCAGCTATCTTCTATTAGCTGTGAGTTACAGTTCTCACTTCTTAATTTTGATGAGTACTTTCCAGGTGACCTCTCCAGCAATAAAAAAAACTTCCTGTTGACTTGAGAAAAAATTTAAAATAAAAGTGTTCTAAGATTTTTAATCAGACCAGAGATTAGGGAATAAGGTAAATGGGACAAAAGAAAATCTCCATATAAAACAATCCCCTTCTAGGGATACATACTGTGTCCAATTTATTTAAAATAATTACCTTTCTGAATCTTATTTTCCATTGATTTTCTTTAAATATGACAGGGTACAAAATTATAAAATTACCTGATGCCTAATTACAATTCAATGACCTGAATTGTATAACATCTTTAATCACTTAATTGGTATTTCTCTTACTTCCAACTAGATTATATACTTTTCAAGCACCATGTTGTGTAAGAATCTGTTTTCCTTATATAATACAGTGTTAGAATTGAATTACTCTAGAGGTCATTCATTGCCATTCTGTCCAAGAAACAGCTATAGAATCTGTTTAAAAAAAAAAAAAAAAAAAAGCTACCAAGATAAGTAGATCCTGGTTTCCCTCTTCTCAAAGCACTGGAAACCCAATGAAGGTGAAAGAACAAGACTCAGAGCAAAATATGAGGAGGACCTGCTTTGATATGTGTTAAGGGTTATGGGAACATAGGAAACCAATAGTCTCATTAATTTAGTTGTAATTATTGAGCTCTTGCTATACACCTGGCAGTTCACTAGTGTAGAAGAGAAAGCTGCAAAGATATATATGTATATGTACACACACACACACACACACACACACACACACATACCTATTGGGGGAGAATGACAACAAAAAAATAGTTCTTCCCTAAGGAATGAGAAGCTTCATGGTGGGGGTGAGAGTCGAATTCCAGGTCCTAAAGTGTAAATAAGCTCTTTGGTTAAGCAGGGGAAAGACAGAAGGACAAGAGAGAGAGCTTTCATATTATTGTTGTTGTTATTATTTTATCCCACCTTTCACTCAGAGCAGCTATTTCCCCAACAATGTTTATAACAATGGTGGGTGTATAAGCTGACGAGTTCTCATGGATAATCAAGTTCTCAATTAAATGGGTTTTAGTGAGTTGTAATTCCCTTCCATAGTGTCATTTATTTCCAACACCTCATGTTTTCTCCATTTTTTAGCATACATAACGACTGGATTCGAGCTCAATTTCCCTTTTGTTTCACGGGTGACTTGTTCATCCTCTTACATTCTTGATGGTGTGATTAGTGACTCATTTTTAGCCAGGCAGCATCCTTGGACCTTGTAGGTGATGCATGCTGAAATCAGGCTGGAATCAGGACAGGAAACTCAGGGTGGCTTCTCTGCTTTGGAGTAAGTTTTCCCTATGCAAAGCTAACAAGCCTACTCAGAGTTGCTATTTCACTCTCTGCTGGAATTTTTCCTGTTGCCAGAAAGATACTAAATATGTCGCCTCAGCAGCATAGATCAAGTCGATGAACTTTTGGGGAAATGAGAGGCTTTACATTTGTAATGTCAGCAAAGGAAAATGGGAGCTATAAAGTTCCTACTTGCCATTAGTGTCACGTTTCCAGCAGACTTCAGTAATGTGACAGAGTCTATGTCCCAGGGAGATTTGGAGTCTTGCTGGCTATTAGATTTTACAGTTAAATGTTCCATTCTTTGAGCCAGCTGATCCAGTGACAGTGCCTATAAGATGGGACCACAGGGGACTGTGGGGGATCAATATCACTATGGGTGTTGAGTGTGTTTGTAGGAGTCCCCAAAAGATTCACAGTAATTTGTAGCATCTCGATTATCTACTAGCCACAAAACAGGTGTCCTGTTTAGGAAGTAAATGAACCAAGAAGTCATGAGATTTTTTTGATTGTTTGTTTTTTGATTTAGTCTGGAAAAAAAAAAAAAAACACACCAAATAGCTGTAGTCACTTAGGCAAGCTATTTACCTTCTCAAGGCCTCATGTTCATATACTAAAATGGAAAAAATATGTTCATGAAATGCTGTATAATGATAAATGAACCTAGGAGGCAAAACACTTCATTGACTTAACAGTGCTGGGCAAATCCTTTGCCCTCCTCACTTGCATCATAATTTGAGATGTTATAGGTAACCCACAGGTCCTCCTGAAAAAGGAGGAGATTTTAATTCTGTGCATCAGTGGAAATGGGTAGGCTGAGTTCTGGGAAATTAGAGATCTATGTATGTTTCCTCTGCTACTTTGGATGAGTCATTTTTTTTTTTGCCCACTTATTTGCTATTTCATTTCAGTAGCCATTTAATGAACTTTACGTAGATCACTTGGCCTTTCAATACCTCAGTTTTCAAATCTTTAAAAGGGCAATAATGCTAGTAGCTCAGTTTTTCTGCAAACTGCTTAAGGGAAACAAATGGGTGGGGACCTATCAAAAGGATGATCCTAACCCCAAACAAGAATAGCAAGATCAGTTCCAGAAAAATGAAGTTGAGGCTGCCAGTGGGATTCAGATAAAGGGAAAAGACCAGTGTCCAGGAGAGAGTAAGAGTCCCATGAGGGCCTCGGCCTGTGTTTCTATAAGGATGTCATTCTCTCCTCTTCCCCAATTTCAATGCACTGTCTGCTTTTGCACTAACCTTTTAGGGCTGTGTATGCAATAGTTTGGGAGCTTGGAGAGAATGAATTTTATAACAGTGTCAAAAATTTTAGAGCTCATCCAAATTTACTCTTACCTTTACAGTTTGCAGGCTAAGAGGAAACTTATCTTGTTTTCTTATGCATCCCTTCACATTCCTTGATGAAGTTAGTGGAGGTATTTGTGCTATAGGTATGATTTCAGGCTGAGCAGGCCCTTATCTTTGCAAAGATAAGATGTTTCTATTTTGTCTCTTCCCAATTCTAGGGCTAAAACTTGCTCCTCTCTGTAGTTCTTGCCTTGGTATCTATTAAGGAATAGACACTTTGGATAGTAGTAGCACCATGCAGAGGTTCTTTATGTTTCTGTGGGAGAATAAAAGAATTGCACTTGACTGGTAGGTGAAAGATCTAAGTCACTTGTTGGCCGTTTCTTTGTCCCTTCCCAATCTTATTGTGATTGTGAAACTTATTTTAGAAATCAAATAAGGTTGTTTGGGGCGGGGGTGTGAATCTTTGTAAGATTGTTTCATCCCTGTTAACATGATACCTATGCATAATGCTACATTATCATGCCCTTCTTCTAATATTTTAATTAATCAAACAGGAAAAACAAAGTAGAGCCTGGTCATAAATAGCACACAGAAGACAATGCTAACATATAATAACAAAACAAAACAACAGAAAATATGATCCAACATCCAGTAAAAAAATCAGAGTTCATGATAATACTGAAGCCAAAATTATAGGTGATCGAGTTGAATCAAGGAAACGGAGGCCATCTGAGTCTGGGAAGTTGGAGAACACTCCTGGGAGATTGGAAAGTCAGTGTCTCCAGAGCCCTTTGATCACCAAGGTTTTCTGCTTTGGTATACCTCCTAAAAAACTGCAGGCAGGGAATTTGCTAATCAATGTCCCCTGGGCTGCTACCTGCCAGAATCACTCCATTTGGCCCTTCCCCCTGTCCATCTGCTTCTCACCTTTTTGCCATCTCACTGGCACCTCCTGGGTCTAGTCACATAGGCAGGAAGGAGAGAGAGCAGGAGAACTAAGGAAACTTTAGTCTATAAGAGGGGCAGGGCACACTCACTTCTTGGGATACCAGAACACCAGCCATGGCCCCCTTCTCTCTCAGGAGAAATCTGTGTTACTAACTTTAAATAAAACCTGCTTCATATGCTTGCCTCAGGGTGCTTCTCTGGTGTTGTACTTCAACATTTGAGGAAGCAGAACTTGTCACTGATAACCGGCAGTTGTCATGTTATCAATACTACACATAGAGAGTCTACCTAAGTATGCACCTCAGCAGGGAAGTTCGACTTTTAGATTATCGTCATTAAAGAAATTTCCTGTTTTTCTTTCCTTCTTTTAAAAGCTTAACATTTTTTCGCATCATTTTTCTCCCAAAGCTAATTGACTTTTCTGAATTACTGAGCCTTGGAACATTTATATTTCTTTCCTGTTCTTCTGTGGTAGAAATGATGCAGCTAACTTAGATACTTCAGCATGTTATTCTATAGAGCTCTGAGATAGAAGAAAAGTTAGAGACCTGAGCAAAGAGGACACACCTTTCTGATATTTCAATTTTGTATGATATCTAGAATTTTTAAAAAAATTCATATCAGAATTTAAATGCATATTTTCAGTATTTTTATCTTCTATAATTGATAAAAAAATTGTACATGTTTATGTGGTACAGTATAAGAGAAACTCAGCTAATTCCATAGGTAAGGCAAGCAGCCAATATCTTTTGTTCTGTTTTTTGCTTTTGAAATTTATGCTTCAATGAAAAATCTTAAATTCACCCTAAAATTCATATGGAATTTCAAGGCACTGTGAATAGACAAAACAATCTTTACAAAAACCAAACAAATCTTTATAAATCTTTACAAAAAGTGGAGGCCTCACACTTTCTCATTTCAAAACTTATTACAAAGCTACATTTATCCAAACAGTGTGGTACTGCCATGAAGTCAGACATATGAAACAATGTGAAAGAATAGAAAGTTCATAAATAAACACGTGCAAATATGGTCAAATGATTTTTGACAAGGGTGTCAATACCATTCAATGGGGAGAGCATTTTTTTTAACACATTATTTTGGGAAAAATGGGTATTAAAATACAAAAGAATCTTATACCATAGACAAAAATTAACTGAAAATTGCCCTAAATGTAAGATATAAAATTACAAAACTCTTAGGAGAAAGTTTCATGACATTGGATTTAGCAATGGTTATTTTGATATTCACCAAAAACATAGGCAACAAAAGTAAAATAATTTTAACTATAATAGAATGTAAAACTAATATGTATCAAAGGATATACTAGATATAATCAACACAATAAAAATGCAACCTATAGAATGGAAGAAAATATTTGTAAATCATATAAAGGGTCAATCTAGAAAATATATATATATATATACACACACATATATATGCATATATATATATACATATATATATATATTCCTACAACTCAACAACAAAACAACACAAAATTTTTAAAAATGGGAAAAAGACTCAATAGACTTTTCTTTACTGAGGATATATCAATGGCTTACCTACTGAAAAGATGCTCAGTGTCACTACTTGTTGGAGAAATGCAAATCATCAAAACCCTAATTAGATATCACATATTTTGGATGACTGCTATCAAAATGGAACAAAACCAAAACCAAAACAAATAAACAAAAACAAAATTAAAAAGTCAAATAAACTGATGGGACTGCAAATTGGTACAACCACTCTGGAAAACAGTATGGAGATTTCTTAAAAACTTGGAATGGAACCACTATTTGGCCCAGTTGTCCCATTCCTTGGTTTATACGTGAAGGACTTAAAATTAGCATGCTACAGTAATGCAGCCACATCAATGTTTCTAGCAGTTTAACTCATAATAGCTAAACTATGGAACCAACCTAAGTGTCCTTCAACAGACGAATGGATAAAAAAAATATGGTATATATACACAGTGGAATATTACTCAGCCTTAAAGAAGAATGAAATGATGGCATTTGCTGGTAAATGGATGGAGCTGAAGAACATCATGCTAAGCACAATAAGCCAATCCCCCCCAACCGAAAGTCAAAAGTTTTCTCTAATATGTGAATGCTAATTCACAACATGGGGTGGGGGGAGCTAGGGAAGAATAGAGTTACTTTGGATTTGGCAAAGAGTAGTGAAGGGAGGGAAGGGAGTATGAGGGTAGGAAGGATAGTAGAATGAATTGGACATAATTACCCTATGTGCATCTATGACTATGTGACTGGTGTGATTCTACATCATGTACAACCAGAAGAATGAGAAGTTTTACTCCCTTTACATATGATGTGTCAAAGTGCATTCTACTGTCATGTATAACGAATAAGAAGAAAAAATAAAAAAATTTAAAAAGTCAAATAAACAAAATACCTTTTAGCCAAGATGTGGTAAAATTGGAACCTTTGGGTGCTGTTTTCAGGAATATAAATTTGTGCAGCCACCACGGAAAACAGTATGGCAGTTCTTTAAAATTTAATAATAGAATAAACACATGATTCAGCAATTTTGTATTGAATGGGGTTGGAGGAAAGGGCCAGTTGCAAATCTTGTGAAGCAATTTGCTGTATATCCAAAAGGACTGAAAGCAGGGTCTCAAATGTGCATCTGTGTTCGTAGCAGCAATTTTTAAAATAGTCAGAAGGTTGAAACAAACCAAGTGTGTATTGACTGGTGAATAGATAAAGAAAATATGGAATATATATCTAGTGGAATATTACTGAGTCTAAAATTCTGACCCATGTTACAACATGGCTGAATCTTGAGTTAGGCTTAATAATATACATTTACAAAAGAAATACTGTGTGATATCATCTATATGAAAATGTAGGGCAGTCAGATCACAGAAATGGAAAGTAGAATGGTGACCGCCAGGACGCAGGGGAAGGGCTAATGGAAATTCATTGTTTAGTGAGTATAGAGCTTCAGTGTTGCAAAATGAAAAGTTTTCAAAATGCAAAAGGTCGGTTCACAAAGCTGTGAATACACTTAACATTACTGAACAATCATTTAAAAATGGTTTAGATGGTAATATTAGGTTATATGTATTTTACCACAATTAAAAGTAAAAAAAAAGAAAAAAGAGAAATCTTAAAATTCTGTATTTTGTTACTTTTTAAAAAGTCAACTAACAACCATTTTTCTATGGTTTATTAAACCCATATTGATTAATTATTGTAAACAAATTGGGCTGTTTTTCACAACACTCTTGGGAGACAAATAACTACTTGTTCTCTGAGATGTGGGGAAAAGAGGCGCAAAAAGTATACTAACCCAAGGTCACATGTCCTTTGTTAGAGTTTCAGGGATACTCAGTAATCTTATTTTGCATGCCAATGCTGATGGATAGGTGGGAGCCTCCTGCAGTGCTGTATCAAATGTGATGTTAGATACACGTGCACTCACCTAACATGATCCATATCTGCCAAAGGAAAGGAGGGAGGGGTCAGTTGCAATTTTCATGTGAAGCATTTGCAATCTTTCACTACAATTCAGATGGACACATCTTTTCATTATTATCAGCTGAATTTTGACAGAGCAGCAATGTCAAGAGGCAGCATTAAAGTCAACATAGAAAGATTAATTAAATCATTATTCTTCAGAAAGTTGCAAAAGAGTAAAATATTGAAATCCATAGGGCAAAAGTGGGTCACACAAATACTCTAATAAGTCTAACAAAACAGTTGTATCTTATTCATTTTCCTTCTTGAGTGAAATGAAGTCACAGAAAGAAGCACAATTTGCTCGTTTATTTTTACACATATAAAAAGATAGCTTTTTATCCATCTGACAGCAAAACTGAGCACATATTTCAAGTTAATAGTTGAGCACAGTTGTTGAATCCAGTAATTCAGATATCCGTCAAGTAGCCTCTGCTTCAGAGCCTGATTCACATATCCCTGCTCAAGGCAGTGTATTTTTTACCACTTGTATGCGGAATTATGTATCTGTGAATTTAATTTGAAAAGCTATTTTAACAAAAGAAAACAACATACATCTCTAGAAAAGGCCATATTTTTCTTAAAGTGTTATTTGAGAATTTTTCAGCTTTAGAAAACCTGTCTTAGGCTATTGCAGAATTGACTGGGACATGTGCATTAAATTATTTCTGAGACATATATTAGATTGATTTGACTAATTATTTGAGCATGAATCTACAAAGACTTCCTTTAAAAAGTGAAGCTGCAGGGTTAATCTTCTGCTGACTTGACCAAAGCACCTCAGATTCGGTGAAGGCAGTATATATGCTCATGTTACGTCAAGTGAGAAAATAGAATTACAGGACAAAAATCATAATAATTTTATTTATAATATTTTGCATCTTTGTTTATAAATGAGTAAAAATATTTAAGAAACACATGCACAGGCCAAGATATGTACAAAAGTTACTTCTGGTGAGGTAGTGAAGGCAGAAAAAAATGAAGCAGGGTGAACATTTTATAACATATTTTATTGTTTGATTATTTAAAACACATTTATTAATTTGGTGAGTTTTGAAAGTAGAAAAAACATAGTTCAGTGGTAGAGGATTTGCCCAGCATGTGCAAGGCTCTGGGTTCAACCCCCAGTGCCACAAAGAAACTAAAAAGTAAAAAAAATAAACTAAAATAACATAATCAAAACTTACCTCAAAAAATGTATCTTTTGGTCTTGCAAGCCAACCATATCTGTTATCAAGAGATCACATATTTCAATTGTCATTAAGTCTTCAAATCTGTGAGTCATCTGGTTTAGAGGATTGTTTTCCAAACTCTGAATCCCAATCCATCAATGGACTGATAAGTCAATGTAGTGGGTCAATTCTGCTTCCTTCATGTCTTTTGACAATTTTTCTATCAGGTTGATTGCCATTTGTTTATTGAGTTAAAGGAATTTTAAAAATAATTATATATATTGTTCCTTTGGTAATTTATGTTTTCTAAGTATGTGGGTGGGTGTGTATATTTCCTTCATTGTCTATGTTGTTGCTATTATTTTTTAGTCCAGTTAAGCAATCCATCCTTATGTCAATGCCAATTATATATTTTTATAAAGACATAATTTTAATTTTTCCTAAAATATTTGAGTCTCTAATTCAATTGTAATTTAATTTTTTATGGAGTAAGATCCCATTTCATTAGTTCCATATGCAAAAGCTATTTCCCAACAACATTTGTTGAAAATGCCATGTTTTTCCAATTGGTCTATGATGTCAATTCTTTTGTAAGTAAATTATGTCTTGTATATGTATGAGTCTGCTTTGGGCCCTTTAAATTCCTCTATTATTTAGTATGCTTATCCCAAAGGCATTTCCTGTTTTTCCAGTTTTATATTAATTTATTCAAGTCTTTTGGC
>JAJEJO010002232.1:118744-189789 GCA_020662805.1 Glaucomys volans | reverse complement strand
ATAATCACACATGAATGGAATATAAAGTCTTTGTGCCCCATTTCAAATCTTACAGGTTTTACCTCTTATTCCAGCCATTGCTGTGCTGACCCATTTTTCAAAGGTTTTAATTGGCTTAATATGGTGCATCAGCACCTTCCTAAGTTATATAACACATACTTTCTACTTTCTGATCATTCAAAGACAGCAGCATGTATGTGCACCCAGGAAGTATGGTGGAAGTCAAGTCCAGTGAAATAGCCATGGACCAATGCAAGCCAAGGACTGGAGATAAATGCTTCCTTTTTCCATTCTTAAGAAACAGTTCAAAAAGTGAAGAGGTGGGCAAAATCTTCTCCCCATAAAACAATTACAAAACTGGAAAAAATGATTTTTAATATAACCATGTTAGGGCTCTGAAAATCAGTCTCATGCAAATAGCAAACTAAGAAGAGTCTCTTAATGAAATACTGATGAACTTTAGATAAAAAGTAGAACTACAGTATTCTTTGCTAAGACTCCTGCCATTTTCTTTACCTCCTGCCTGGCTTAACAACATAGTGTTTCTGCCAGCTTAAGTAAGGCTGGATATAAAAACCAGAAACTTTGCTACTGGAGGAAACTAGATTGGAGAGCAAAAAATCGCACACTTTGTGGCAATGCTAGCAAAAGTTGTAAAGTTTATGGAAATGGGAAAGATTATCATTCTGCTAGCCTTAGATTGCAATTCTTTTGAATGAGCTTAAATCTAGCAGATTGATCAGAAGTTTAACAAAATAGATCTCAAAAGTGAATGACGCAGAGGAGTTAGACAAGTTTTTCAACATATCACTCTGCCTTGGATGTTGCAGACACATAAGGAAACCCAAGGAGAGTCCAAACTCCCCTTATTGCCTGGACTGTTGTGGAGCTTGTGTGCATATATAGGGCAGAGCTGAGTAGGTCTACAGAAAGTAAAGGTTGCATCAAACATGTAAACTGTCTGAATGTACTTCCCACCTCTCATGCAGATTCACCAGTCAAACATGGAAGCCTTACTAGGTCCAAGTTTTGAGCTTAACCTTAGCCCAGTCACTGACCGATCCTAAGTTTTGTGGACACAGGAATGACTCTTAGGAAACCAGGCCAAAATGATAAAAACAGGAATTTAAAAAGATGACCAGAGTCATCAGAAACCACATACCACGGGGATGAATGATTCAGCAGATTATCCTTAAATATCTTAAAATAAAATAAAATAAAATAAAATAAAATAAAATAAAATAAAAAGCAACAACAAAAACCTTAGGGGAAAAATAAAAACCAGAGCAGTCACAAAATATTGCCTGAAATGCTCAGTTTGCTAACAAAATGTAAGACAGGCAAAGAAACAGGAAAGTCTGTCACACAAGTAGGGAAGCAGGCAGTCATAGAATCTGACTTTGAGTGGGCTGAGATGTTAGATTTATTAGAGAAAAAATTCAAAGCAGCAGTTATAAACATGTTCAAAGAATGCAAGATAGCCTTGCTTATAAAATGTAAAGAAAATAATAAGAAGGATTCAATATAGATGGAATTTCAATAAAGAAATAGTATGGGAAAAAAGAAGGAAATTCTAGAACTATAGAACAGTTGGAAAGCAACTGTTCAACGGAAGGTATGAAATGGTGGAAGAATGAACCAAACAACTGACAAAAACTTGACAGTTTGTCAACTGAAATTATGTACTGGGAAGAACAGTGGGGATGATTCAAGAAAATGAAAACAACCTCAGAGACCTGTGGAATGACACCAACACATGAGAGGGGAGGAAAACAGAAAGGAAGGGAAAAACTATCTGAAGATACACTGACAAATTCCCAGATGTGATGAACTTTAACTCCTACATTACAGAAACTCAATGAAACCAAAGCCAAAAAAAAAAAAAAAAAAAAAATACAGAGTTCCACATTTTGATACATGTATAGGCAAAATTTTGAAATTCAAAGACAGAAAAATCTTGACAGCAGGAAGAGAAAAATGAATCATCACATTTAGGGTAATGATGATATTATTAATGGCTGGTTTTTTTATCAAAATGATGGAATTCAGGAGGGAGTCAAATGACATGTTGAACACACTGATAGAAAGGAAGAAAAACTGTCAGGGAAGATTTTATATTATGATACTCTCCTTCAAAAATGAGGATGAGCTGGGCAAAATGGCACATGCCTGTAATCCCAGAGGCCTGGGAGGCTTAGGCAGGAGGATTGCAAGTTCAAACCAGCCTCAACAACTTAGTGAGACTCTGTCTCAAAATAAAAAATTGCAAAAAAGGCTGGGGATGTGGCTCAGGGGTTAAGTGCCCTTAGGTTCAATCCCTGGCACCAGAAAACCAAAACAAACAAACAAACAAACAAACAAACAAAAAAACCATATAACTATATACAAGACACACATGTATGAAGAACTGGTGAAATTTGGATAGACCTCTGGAGTGCGCTGTGAATTTCCTGGGTTGGATACTCTATTATAGATAGGACAATGTTTTTATTCCATTTATGTGAAATTTTCTGAAAGGGCAAATCTGTGGATATTCAAAGCGTGTCAGTGGTTGGGGCCAGGAGTATAATTAGGAATTGCTTTGAGAGCACAGAAGGTATTTCTGGGGTGGTAAAAATGTTACACTAGATTGGGGTGATAGGTACACCACTGTAAAATTGCTAAAAATTATTTCCTTGCATGCTTACAATAGGTGAATTTTATTGTATGTATATTATACCTTAGTAAGGATTTTTTTATTAGTTCATTTTGTACAAAATCTTAGGGTTCATTTGGACATAGTTACACAAGCATGGAATATAGTTTGCTCTAATTCAGTCCCTAGTACTTCTTCCCCTCCTCTCCTTCCTCCCGGTGTTCCCTTTCCTCTATTCTACTGTTCTTTCTTCTATTTATTTATTTTGTTTTTAAAAATTAGTGTCTTGTGGGTATACACAAAGGTGAAATTCACTGTGATATACTCTTATATGTACACAGGAAAGATTGGTCAGATTCATTCCACCATTCTTCTCTTTCCCATCCCTCCTCCCTCCTTCTCAATCCCCTTCCTCTACTCCACTGATCTCTCCTCCATTTTTGTGGAATCTCACCCCTATTTTTATTTCTTCCCCTTACTTTGGTCTAGCTTCCACATACCAAAGAAAACATTTGACCTTTCCTTTCTGGGTCTGGCTTATTTCACTCAGTATGATAGTCTTCAGTTCCATCCATTTTCTGGCAAATGCCAGAATTTCATTCTTCTTTACAGCTGACTGATACTCCACTGTGTATATCTACTACCTTTTCTTTATCCATTCATCTATTGAGGGCACCTAGGTTGGCCCCATAGCTTGGTTATTGTGAATTCTGCTGCTATAAACATTGATGTGGTGGTATAGCTATAGTATGCTGATTTTAGATTTTTTGGAAATGTACCAAGGAATAGGAGAGCTGCATCATATATGACCAATAAATAGTAGATGGTCAACATCTCTAGCAATCAGGGAAATTCAAATCAAATCTACATTAAGATTTTATCTCTTCAGTCAGAATGTAAATTATCAAGAAAATGAATAATAATAAATGCTGGAGAGGATGTGGGGAAAAAGATACACTCAAATATTGTTTGGGGAGATTGCGAGTTAGTGCAACCACTCCGGAAAGCAGTATGGAGATTCCTTAAAATTTATTTTTTTAAACAAAAAAGGAGCATAGAGTTAGATTTTCAAAAGTAAAATAATTCATCTTGTAAGTGGATGTTTTCTCTTACTTGTTTCATTGTTTCTGTAACTCATACCTGCTCCTTAAGATTATGTCCCCCAAAATCTGTGACATAAGAACTTTTCTCAGACTCAACTTTGGGAAATATGTAGGCTAAGACAGGCTTTTAAAAATTAGTTTTATTGAGGAATATTTTAAGTTCACCCTTTTAGATATACCATCTGATGAGTCTTAATAAAGTTGCAGTCAGGCAATTTCAATCAGAATCAAATTAATAATTCCATCACTCCAGAAAATGTCCATGTTCCCCTTTGTTTTGAAGCCCCCTTCCTCAACCCCAGTTCCTGGGAACCACAGATCTTACCTCATTCCTTGTAGTTTTGCCTTTTTCAGAATGACCTATAAACCCTGTCACATGGTAGGCAGGCTTTGGTGTCAGTTTAGCAGGTTGGTTTATGTATGTCATTCTTTTTATTGATTGGTAGTTTCCATTGCTGAATATTTAGGCTGTTTTAAGGTTTTGAAATGCATAAATGTCACTAATGTCAACATGTAGGAATTTTTGAAAAGTCATAGATTTTTATTTATTTTGGGGGAAAAATCTAGAAATGGAATGATTCAATCATATAGGGTGTATTTATAGCTTTAAGAAACTGCCAAACTGTTTTCCAAGTTGTATTTTGCAATGTCTGAGAGCTGGAGTTGCTTCATACACTCATCTACACTTACTGTGTTTTTTGACTATTTCTATTGTATGTATAGTGGAATCTCATTGTGGTTTTAGTTAGCATTTCCTTAATCAAAAATTATGTGAGAATCATTCCATGTGTTAATGCTTCATTCATGTATCTTCCTTTGTGAAGTGTCTTCAAATTATTTCGCCATTTAAAAAAATGTCCTTTTTTCCTTCTTATTAAGTTGAAGAGTTATTTATATATGTGAGATATAATCCTTTCATCTTATATGTGTTCTAACGTATATATTTCCTCCAATACATATTCTTCCAGCCTGTCTTGTCTTTTCCTTATCATTTTGTAACAGTCTTTTGAAGAACAAAGGTGTTAAATTTGATGAAGATCAATTTATTGATTTTTTTTTCTTAGTTTTTAGCTTCTATTTTTTAAAGAAATCTTTGCCTCAGGATCACTTAGATCACATACTAAACTTTCCTTCTAGAAGTTTTATGGTTTTATAGTCTCAGCTTTTACATTCAGGTCTGCAGTACATTTGGATGACTTTTCCTGGTTGTGCTCTGCCTGTTCCTAGGTTGTGGTTCTTTTCTTGGACTTGAGTAGTTTCTTCACAAATGTGGACTGATCAGTGGTCTGCTGAAGATCTGAGGTGAGCCTGAAGATCTCCAAGGCTTTTCTCTGTAACTCATTTCCATCTGACATTGTGTCCTATTGATTCTAGTTGCTTTGTCTTCCAAAATTCTCCACTCCAGTTCCCCAGCTCAGGGAGAATGTCCTGCTGCTTGGTTCCCTCTCCCTATGCTATGGCCTGTAAACTTTCTCTAGGCTGCAGTAAGTGGGGCAACATAGGGCCCACCTAATTTTTTATTTGCTCAGTGATCACAGTCCTATGCTATTTATTGTCTATTGCCTGAGACTTGTTTCCAATATTTTTTTCCCATTATTTTTAGTTGTGTAAGACAGGAGGATAAATTCAGTAAGGAAAAATCCAGTGACTGAAAATGTGAATGTTCCAAGTAAGGTTCTTATGCTTAAAATCTCAGTATTTAGGACCTGAAAAATATGAATGACACAACACATAAGAAAATGGGATGGAAATGGTGGGAACCTGCTTATTATAATAAAAATTAGAGTTCAGACAAGAGAGAAATGGATGAGAAATGTTCAAAGAATGTTTCAAAGAGTCTCTGAAACTTTAGGGTTAATGATGAATGATGTAGATAGAAACATTTTAGATTTTTTAGCAAAAAGCTTTAAACCTGCAAAACATAATGGAAAACACAAGAATATCCATGCATGAAGGGTATGAGCAGAGCAGTAGCATTGGATTAAAGAAAATATAGCTACATACATTCATCTGAAAGCATTCTGGTATAGCATTGACAGAGAAGAGACACTGGTTCTACCTGGCATCTTAAGTAGACTCCTCTGGTGGTGGTGTGGAGATGAAGTCAGAGATTGAAAATGAAGGAAGTAAACTAAGATGTGTCTGCAGCATTTCAGGCATATATTTCAGTGTGTGGCTATATAACAAAATCTACAAGAAAAATTTGAAGACTTTTTGGAATTTGAGACATTTTGAAAGGAATTAGATGAGATGCTTGGGTGACTGATGAAATGCAGTGGGTAAAAAAAAAGTGATGGAGCTAACATGCAAAGTATGTTGTAGGAGCATTTCATTTCAAATATGTCTCCTTAACTTTATTCTGATGGTTTGTTATAATAGCTAAATTAGAATAAACTAAAAAAAAATTAGAATCATGTTTATAGCAAATCACATTATCATGGCCTATGACATTTCACTGAAATATGTATTTCTCTTGCTGAAACAAAAACCTTTCAAGTTTTTGCCAAGATTGCATTAAACTGCATCTCTAAATATTAGGAAGAAGTTAGACTAAAAATGAATGATTTCAGCTTCCTACTCACTGATTTTTTGTGTTAATTTTATACAACTGAGAAAATTTTCTACTTTCATTAAAGAAGACTAATCCAAACTTCCGAGGAGGAGGTATGTGAAAACATAAAGAATCATAAACCAGGGATGGAAATTCCTTGCAAAACTTCAATCCTGTTCACAGAGTCACAAGAACCGCTGGCAACTGAACCGTACCCTTGAGCTCTGAGGGTTCCACCACTGGGTTGCATAACAGAATGGTATTTTTCTCACTGCATATTAAAGTTAATGGAAATAAGATTTAGATTTGGTCTTATTTGAAAAAGAAAAGGGAAAAAGGAAGGGAGTTGAGATGGGTTTTAGCAGTTATTCCAGTTTATGGGCCAAAGACATTGCTCGTCTTAGAGATGTCAGGCTTGGTGCCTGAGTGTTGAGCTGCAGTCTAAGGCAGGCCTCATGGCTCTTGTATGTATAATGATACCTTTGTCCATTTTCTTTTCAAATTTGGGTTTTTCTTTCCTTGACATCTTATTTATTCATCCTTCTGGGGACTCTTTCAAAGAAGAAAACTCACCCAGAGGAAAAATTCAAGCCAAGTCTAATTGACTAAACTTTCCTATGGCTCAATGCTGAGACACAAACCTTTTAAGGTTTTGCCAATTGGCAGGAGTTTTAATGACAGGCTTCTAGGATCAAAGCAAACCCTTTAACTTCTTTTCACAGTAAATTTATTGGTAACTATTGACATGTAAAATGCTCCCCAAGGAAGAAAGCAAAATCTGAATTTAGCTGAATATTACCAAGTGTCCTAAATGGAGAACCATTTAAAACGTTCCCATTTAATCTATAAACAAAGCATCAGGTCCAAAGAGAGATGGTGCACATGCAATTGTTTTGCTATGAAATCTTGGGGAACAAACACTTTCAAATCTCACAGTTGGTATGCAAATATAATGGGGCAGAATGTTTTTCAGTCCTTTATTGAAATACCAACAATTTACAATAAAAAGGAGCTACCATGGGGATGAAACAAATCTACAATAAATGTGTTTGCTTCCAAAAGTCATAATTCCCTTTTGCTTTCAAGAGAGATGACTCTGAATGAGAGTAAAGGCTATGGCAGTAGAAGGCAAAAGATCCATTGTCTAACCCCTTCTTGATTTATCGACAAGGTGCTATGACTTTAATCAAATCCCTTCTTCCTTCTGGATATCAGACCCTTAATCTGTACAGTGAGGCAGCACATACTGCCTAGTTCTAAAAATACAAGTGTTGCTTTTCTTGCAGTCTAAAGTTTCTATAATAGGAAGAAGTAAAGTAAAATTTTTCATTACTGCATGACAGGGTTTGTCAAATTTAATGTACATAGGAAGACACAGAAAACACACTTTGGGCTTCCGTCCCAGCAATATTGATTTGGCAGGTTTGGAACAGTTTATTGGTCAATGTTGTAAGTACCCAAGGTTATTCCTTGACATCTAAAGGTCATGTTAGCAACAATGAATTTAGACAAAATCCTTCTTCCCTTTCACATTTAGTGTAGTTACAAAGATGTTTTCTTATCATATTGAAATCGAAGCTAAATTCCCAAATCTGAATCAAGAAATGCCAAATTCAAGAGAAACCAGAGTATGAAACTTAACACATCTCTACCACACTTTTAGGGAGTGGAAGAATTCCCCAGGAATTGATTCTACTCTCTCTCACTGTCAAACTTATACAAGAAGAAGACTAGGAATGTGAGACTTGTTGGATCATCAGACTGTAGGGAAAGAGGGAGAATGAAGGGATGGTCCTTCACACCTACATAAACCATGTTAGTTTTCTACCATGCTGTAATCCTTTCCCCCATCTTTAAAGTCCGTAATGGTAGACTGAGACCTTCTCACATAATAGCAATCTGACTCTGACTCTTTTGTACCCTCAGATACCCAGGATAATCTCCTTATTTTAAGGTCAGTTGACTAGCAGTATTAATTGAAGCTGTAATCTTAATCTCTTTGTCATGTGACATGACATAATTTTAGGTTCTTGGAATTAAGATGATGACTGTTTTGAGGGGAGGGGCATTTTATGTGTTGTACAAACCAAAAGAAGAGGGTTCTAAAAGAATCACTTTTTAAGGTTGAGAGTCTATGAAAGGAGAGACTGGTTCTACCTTGACTAAAGATATCTTATCCTGAATACCCTGAACCTACCTGAGCAGTGGAGAAGAGATGAATGGGGTGGCATAGATGAATGAATTTCCCTTGGTTCAAGGGACTTGAACACCTTTTTGTTACACTGCTAAGGGTATTCTTTGTGAGGATGTGGCCCTGAGGTATATGAGTTACTCCTGGTAGCTGTCTTGATTGAGGTTGGCATATCCCAGCACAAACCCCTATGCTTGGGAGTTAGCAATGCAGAAGTACCATCTCATATAACACAGTTATTTATTTTAGAGAAAAGCATGTTTGCCATATTTCAGGAAATGCTGCCCTCAACTCTGATTTATCTTGTTCTCAATTCATAATCATATAGTTTTACTAATCACACTTGAACTTGGTCAGGTAAAAACTGAATTCTTCTTCCTCATTATTGCTTTCCAGTAGAATCTGACTTAATTGCTAGAAAAATATTCAAAATTTGAAAATAAGGCTGAAAGGTGGAAACCATATTCTGCCAATGTGATGCAGAGACAAAGGTCACACAGCGATTATCTAGGAGTATGACTTCATATATTTCACTGTTCATAATTTGTTGAAATTTCCAAACATAGTGGAGTTACTTGTTAACTTGCATATTTTTGTATAAAAACGATATTTATAATTTATCTCTAATAAAACACATAATCCTAAACATAAGTGCGTCTGGAAAGACTTCTCTTTCATGTCTCCTTTTGGGCTGTACCTCTTCTTCTGCCTATACCTGTGGAGAAACACTGCATTGCCTCTTTCCTTTAAGTTAAATAACCTTGGATTTAGTCATGGTTAAATATTGACCTCTGACCTCATATTCCAATCAGTGCTCCTTGATAGCCAGCATTAGTTCTTACTTATTTATACCCAGCATCTAGCACCTTTTAAACATTATAGGTGCTTACACATGATTTTGGAATGTGATGAATTTTGAGGAGAAAAATCTGCTTTAGAAAAATAACTTACTGTATTGAAGAGAGATTACAGAATGTTTGAGAGTGTTTAAAGATTCTTCATGGTTGAATTGTATAGCATTTAGTGGAAAGGGATTGAAAGGGCCAATGTGAAGGGCTTCAGTGGAGAATTGACAATAATAGGGACTATTTACATTTGAATAACCTTGAATTTGAGTACTTGTATTTGTGATAAGATACTAAAGGAAACTGGATTCCAATTAAGATAACAAATCTTCACTGTCATAAGCTTAACAAAAACAGTCTAGAGATTTCTCTTTTAAATATTAACTTCACAAAAGTTAGTTATGACATCAGAATATCTGAACTTCAAGGACAAATTTATTCAAAAGACTGTCATTTTAATCCAATTTTAGGCATCAAGTGGGGTAGGCAGGATAAATTAAAATTTCTCAACAGCTATAAAAATTCAGTAATGATTTAACGTTAAATACCTTAGAGACAGAAATATATAGATAATATAGTCACTACTTTGTCAAGTCATATTTTGAAATTTATTCATTCTTTCTAAAATATTAAATATTGTTATACATGCCTGTCGCGAGCAGCCGGGTCGACTCCTCCGACGTGACCTGCCTGGTTCGTTCTGGGACGATGTCACAGCTAGCGGGGCCCTCCCGGGAAGACACAAACGACTCACCACAAGGAGCTGGTGCTCCAAGGCTTTTTATTGATGCTGTCACTCGGGTCACACAGTTCCTCCGGACGCAGAGTTGTTGGAGAGCAGAGTGGCCGTCAGCGCAGTGATGGTGATTGCTCTGCCTCCTTCAACCATGGGGGGGTTTTTATACACTCAAGGGGAAAATCCCCGCACTCATATCACAGCACTCCAGCTTAGGGTCCGCTTATTTGCATATCAGCATATCGTCTACACCAGCTTAGGGTTCGCTCATTTGCATATGACATCACATTACAGTCAAGTAACACATCACTTAGATAATACATTCCTCACACAATATGGCGTTGGTCTTGCTCTACACAATGCCAGTGAGTACAAAAAAAGACTAGAACACTGTTTTACTTTGGAGTTTTGCCTTAATGGAGAGCATAGTTGAGTTAGAAAGAGTGAAAGATATGATATTTGTTAAGGAAGTGCACATTAATTACAATTGATGATGAAGAAGACAAGTTCTGCTTCCTCAGGTGTTGAAGTATAATGCCAGAGAAGCACACCAAGGCAAGTATTTTAAACAGGTTTTATTTAAAGGTAGTAACTTTTCTTCTTCAGGGAGGGAGAAGTGGGCCATGGCTGATGTTCTAGAATCCCGTCCCCCAGAAGTGAGCACACCCTACATCTTTTATAGATTAGGGTCTTCTTTGTTCTGTTCTTTCCTCCAAACCTTACCTATCTCTCCTTCCTTCCTAATTAGGCCCTGGTGACACAGCAAAAAGAAGAGATGCAAATGGCAGGGGGAAGGGCCACAGGGAGATCAGGTAGGGGCCCAGGGGAACCATAATTAGCAACTTCCTGCCTGCAGCTTTTTGGGAGGGGCAGTTAAGCAGGTAAACTTGGTGATCAAAAGGGCTCTAGAGACACTGACATTCCAATCTCCCAGGGCGGTCTCCAACTTCCCAGACTCTGATGGCCTCCATTCCTCGATTTCTCTGATGGCCTCCAATCCGCCAAGATTTCCTATTTCTACACTAACTGCCTGTCCACAATTCTGGCTTCACTATGATGATAGTCATGCCCATTGCATAATTATGTTGTTTCAGGTAATTTGCATATTGAGTCCTCTTAATTCTGCAAGGAAAATATTTTTTATCTCCATTTTATAGTTGACAAATCTGAGCTTTAGTGAGATAGATAGTGAAGGGTTATGGAAAATATTATTCCTATAAAATAACTCCCCAAGAAAAATTAAGGGACAGTGTGGCTTGAGAAGCGGGAAAGGAGACTGATCAACCATTAAACCTCTCCCAGTGCATTCCTGATAACAATGGGCCCTGAGGAAAAGGGTGGATATGGAATGCTAGGCCCTAAACCTTGACCTTCCCCAGGTCAACCTAATCCTGAATGACATTGGGCAAGATTTGAATACTCATCCTTCGGTTTTTAATTTTAAACTGCACTCACACAATAGTTACATCACCCTCCTCATACTCTATAAAACCAGAATTCCCCCTGTAACTGTTGGCCATTTTCCATCAGGAAAGTGCACCCGAATGACGCCCGACTCTGCGAAGGAATAAAGGCTTCTCTGAATCCATCGAGGTCTACCTTCCGTTTTTTCCTTTTTGTGCTTACAGATAGAAATTGCAGAACTTCCTCTCAATTAGTAAATAATGGATTTTGGTTTCCAGCAAAATCTGTCCGACTAACTTTAGAGCCTGTTTTTTTTTTTCTTTCTTTTCTTCCCATTCTGTCCTAGTATTTTAACCAGAAGAATCAGATATATTTTAATCCTTAATCCACTTTCTTTCAGGTTAGAGAACTTAAGCCTGTGCTGAATAGTATACTTTTGTGGACATTTCCATGTTGTTTTATGTAGTATTTATAGTTTGATGGCAACTGATATGAAATCTGTATAGTCTCCAGATTTGAAATGCAGGCAGTGGAGGACACTTCTTTTAACTTCTGATAACTTTGTGTTTGTCGTCTTCCCGTTGCTGTGACAAACACCTGAGAAAATCAACTTAAGAAGAGCAAAGGTATATTTTAGCTTACAGTTTCAGAGATTTAATTCCATGGTTGCCTGTTGTTGTTGCTTTAGGTTTGTGGGAAGGCAGTACATCATGGCAGAAGCATGTGGTGGAGGAGGTCTGTTTACCCCATGGCAGCTGGGAAGCAAAAATAGAGAAGGGGCTGGGGTCCCAATATCAGCTTCAAGGACATGTGTCCAATAACCTAACTTCCTCCAACTAAGCCCCGCCTCCTAACAGTTCCACCTCCTCCCAATAGTGCCATGAACTGGAAACCAAGCATTTAACACATAGACTCTGAGGGACATTCCATATCTAAACTGTTGCATCAATATTGAGTGTACTTGGTTCTTTGAGGGAATAATTTTCTTGTAATTCTCTCACCAGAGGAAGGAATTCCTTAACTATTCTAAATGTCATCAAAACAACATATCTGAAATTCTTAAAGAATGAGAAAATCCAACAACCCAAGGCTTTCTAAAAAAAAAAATCTGGAGAGCAATGGGACTGGTAGGTGCATTGTATTTAAAAACAAGATACGGGAACAAAGTGCAGACTCCCTTGCTTTCTCAAGGGAAAACTCAAAATTCAAACCCTATAGCAGAAAGCCTTTGTAAATCAGCAGAAGGAAAATAAAAAAGACTATCAGAAGGGAATGCTCTTTACTGATCTATTCTGTCTCCAAATTTATCTCCACGGAAAGTACTGTCTCCTTTAGACACAGGCATTTTTACTTTCCTTGGCTGCTTCCTTCAATTTTGGCCTTGCAGGTATTCAGAAAGAGATAAATAAGAAGTTTTAAGCATTTGAATGAATGGTTAGCATTGTGACAGCCACAAGTTAAAGGCCGTTATGCAACTACTTTATGATATATCACAAATGAATGTTATTTGTTTTATTTACCAATCGTCTCATTTAGATTTAACTGTAAACTCTGTATTTTGGACAGCAGCTGTAATCTAAATTCAGACTTTTTGCCATTAGCTGAGCTTCTTTGAATCTGTTTCTTACGTGAGTGTCTTTATAAACAATCAGAGATGTGGTATGTGGAATTTTGGAATTCCTTCTCTTTCTTTCCTTTGATTGCTCCATTCTCCTCTGTGATCATGATTTCTCTGTCTGCAGTTTTCCATGGCATGGTTACTAACTCACATGTGTGCCTACAGCAGTTGGTCTTAGACAGAAAGGCAAGAAAATGGGAATTTCAATGTATTCAATGAACCTCTCTGAAAACAATACCTTCAGATTGCTGATTTTTGTATCAGGGACACATTTTATAGTTGTTTTATGAAGGGGAATTATTTGGTATCCATTCTTGACAGAAGTGGAGACAATATTTTTTTTACATTTTGACTAGTTGTTAAAATGCTAATGTTATGCTGAAGGAACAGATTAAATATCCTTATTGTATAAAATTTATCACGAGATAGCACAACCTAACATTTGCAGTCCCAGAAAAATCAGCACATTTTTTAATTTCTTCTCTTTCATAAAAATCGAGCATCAAAAATATCTTTTAGTTTTAATATTATTTTCCATATGCTGCCACGTTATTGCCATTGTATCTTTGTGATATAAAGATTTTCATGATCTTTTTCTCATATTATTACACAATAGTATAGAGTCTGCTTTAGTTGAAAGATCTTGTTTTTATACAATCACTCATATTAGTTACATTTTTATAAATTTTACATATTCCTAGGATTTAAATAGTCTTCTATAAAACTTGGATAGAAATGGTTTGGTCAATGAATTTTGCATGGGGTATTATGTCTATAGCACCTCAAGTAAAATACAAAACAAATAATTTTTTTCTTTGAAAGTAAATCTGGAAAATTTCACAAACTGAACCTTGTTGAAAGTATCAGTATGTTCATTTAATTATGTAAAAACATTCACAATTTTTTTCGAATATCTTTATTCTTGCCTTAGCATTCACTGAGTCTTCAATCAGTATTTGCTGGAAAAGAAGGTATTTAGGTTATGTCCAGTTTTTCAATTTATGAAATTGAAAATGATAAGCATTTCATATTTCATTTTTAGGAAAGTTTTTTGAAGCATTTCATTTTTAGGGAAATTTTTTGAAGAGATCAGGAAAAGCAATAATATGAAGGTCAAGTACATACCAGTTGCCAAATACAATTATGAATTTTTTGTAGGATTAAATGAAGCTACTGTAGATGAATATTATTTTTTAAAAAATTCACTATTCCAAATGAAGGAAATGAAATTTAGGTGAAATTTAAATCTGAAGAAAATTTCCACATAAATTGAAAGAAAAGGAACTTATTTGAGTTTGGGGTTTAACTTCATTAGTAACAAAATTCCTTTTTTGAAGATGACATTACCCTTAAGTTTCAAGTGACTATTACCTATAAATTTGATATTAGATAGTCAGGGTCTCATATTGAAGCTGATAGCATCAAAAGACAGTGGAAATAATTAAAACAATGAAGTAACTATTTTGCAGAGGTATTGGAAGTGAATGAATCTGTTACAAAATTTGGTAAAAGCTCTGATTATAGAAGAGCTATTGTGTGCGAGCAGGGCTTATGGTATTGTATTTCAAACAGGGCCCGGTAGAGAGGGAGAAGGGAACTGTAATCCATTCACCTTCTGCCTGTTCCTTCCAGGCTGAAGTGAATCAGAAACCAGGGTGCACAGGTGGCTGAGGTTGCCCTTGTAAAGCAGAGTAGCAAAGTGCAAATAATAGATAAAGGGCAAGAAGAAAATTGTTCACTTGGGTTAATTATGCTAAAATGAATGTATGGTAGATTTTTAAAAAATATGACAGCTAATATTTTCATATTGGCAAAATAAAGATGATTATGGTGAAAGTATAGAGTGAAAATGTCATGCAATCCACAAAAGGAAAGAGTTCTCTCTGTAGATGGGTCAGAATAATAGGATCACCTCTGTTCCACTGTAATTCTACAGAGTAAAATCAGTAGATTTGAGTAGATAAGAAAGTTTGAGTTCTATCCTGGCTCTAACACTTACTAAACATACAATGATTGGTACTTAATGAAACCACTCTGAGACTCAGTTTGTAAGAGGTAAAATAGTGATAAATGGTTTGGAAAGGTTCTATGTGGCACTTAATTAATTTAAATTAAGGTATATAAGAATTTCTTGATAAATGTTAGGTATTCTTAAAGATGTGATGTTATTAATAATTGTTATGATTTTTTTACCCTCAATCCCAAGATTTTACATTTTGAAATAAATGGGTTGCTAAATCAAAAAAGATCAGTTGGCTTCTGATTATAAATGGTGGAAGACATTAAAAATGGTCTAGCAAGGTGTGGAATCATGCCAGGTACCATTTTATGGGCCACTGTAGAGAGTAGGGTGGTATTTTCAACTGTGAGTATGCTGTATTCAAGATTCATGATTTTATATTTTAGAAATGCTTGTATATTCTAAATCATAAGCTGCCTTAAGATTTTTTTTCAAATTTATAATTGATAGGAATAAAAATAACTTTTCACTGATTGCCATTGAAGTTGGTGATTCTCCATCCTGATTCTAAGTGTGTCCTTATTTTAAAAATATTTTTAAAATTTTTAAAATCATTTTGAAGATCTTGTAAGTTGCAAAGATATTACAAGGATGTCCTTTATATTCTTTATTCAGTTTCCCTTAGTGTAAAGTGCCTTATACAACTATGCTTCATTTGCCAAAAAGTAAAAAAATTAACATTGGTACATTGCTGTTAAATATAGACAAACATTTGGGCTTTTTCAGCATTGTTTTTTAAAGTGTTCTTCTCTGGTAATGTCTCTTATATTTTAGGATCCAATTTGTTGGCTTGGCCATTTGGGTTTCATCTTTTGAGAAATTTCTGTTCTTTTACCTCTTTGTTGATTGGATTTTTTCGACATTGTTTTTTAAAGTTTTCTTCTTTTGGTACTGGGGATTGAACTCAGGAGCACTCAACCCCTGAGCCACATCCCCAGCCCTATTTTATATTTTATTTGGAGTCAGGATTTCACTGAGTTGTTTAGCATCTCGCTTTTGCTGAGGCTGGTTTTGAACTCATGAACCTCCTGTCTCAGCCTCCTAAGCTGCTGAATTACAGGCATGTGCCACTGTGCCCAGCTTGACATTGTTTTTTTTTTTTTTTGAGTTCTTCATACATTGTGGATATTAATACCCTGTCAGAGAAATAGCTGGCAAAGGTTTTTTTTTTTTTTTCCCTCCCATTCCTCAGGCTCTTCATTCTCAGTTGTTTCCTTTGCTGTTCAGGGGCTTTTTATTTTGCTGGCATCCCCCTAATTGATTCTCGGTTATATTTCTTGAGCTTTAGGAATCTTATTGATGAAGTTGGTGGCTGTGCTCCTGTGATGAAGTGTTGATCCTATGTTTTCTACTAGCAGTTGCAAGGTTTCAGGTCTAATTCCTAAGTCTTTGATCCATTTTTTTTTCTTTTTTTACTCTTATGCAGATTTTAAAAAAAGGGTTCTCATTGCATTCTTCTACAAATAGTTTTCCCAGCACTGTTTGTTTTAAAAGCTGTCTTGTCTACAACATATATTTTTGGCGCCTTTGTCAAGTATCAGATGACTGGGTATGTGGGTTCATCTCTGTGTCTGCTGTTTCATTGTTCTTCCTGTCTATTTTGATGCCAATAACAGTCTATTTTTCCTACTACAGCTCTTTAGTATAATTTGAGATCAGGTATCATGATGCCTCCTGCATCACTTTTCTTATTCAGAATTGCTTTGGCTACTCTGGGTCTCTATTCTTCCAAATGAATTTAAGGACTGTTTTTTCTAGTTCTGTGAAGAATGCGATTGGTATTTTGATTGGGATTGTGTTGAATCTGTATGCTGCTTTTGCTTTTGGTAATATGGCCATTTTCACAATATTAATCCTGCCTGTCCAAAAACATGGGAGGTCTCTCCATGTTCTGAGGCCTTCTTCAATTTCCTACTTCAGTGTTCTGTAGTTTGCATTATAGAGATCTTTTACTTCCTTGGTTAAATTAATTCCCAGTTTCTTTCTTTCTTTCTTTTTTGTTTTTAAGGATATTATGAAGGGGATGGTTTTTCTGATTTCTTTCTCAGCTGAATTGTTCTTGGAGTATAGAAAAGCTTTTGATTTATGAGTGTTGATCTTATATCCTGCTACTTTGCTGAATTCATTTACTAGATAATAGGCATTTTCTGGTGGAATTATTTTGGTCTCCTACATATATATAGTATGTCATCAGCAGTGATAGTTTGACTTATTCTTTTCCTATTTGCAACCCTTTAATTTTCTCCTCTTGTCTGATTGCTCTGGCTAGAGTTTTGAGAACTATATTGAATAGAATTGGTAAGAATGAACATCCTAGTCTTTTTCCTGATTTTGGAGGAAAAGCTTTCAGTATGATGTTGATCTTGGGTTTGTGTTATATAAGGTTGCCTTTATAAGGTTGAGGTAAATTCTTTCTACCTCTAGTTTTTTCTGTGTTTCAAAATGGATGGTTGTTGTATTTTATCAAAGTCCTTTTCTGCATCTATTGAGATGATTATGTAGTTCTTGTTTGTAATTCTATTTATGTGGTGAATTACATTTATTAATTGATGTTAATAAATAAATTAATTGATGAACCAATCTTGCATCCCTGGGATGAAGTCCTCTTGATTGCATTATATTATCTACTTAATATGTTTTTGAATGCGGCTAATATTTTATTAAGGATTTTTTGCATCTTTGTTCATAAGCTACATTGTTGGTCTGTAGTTTTCTTTCTGAGATGGGTCTTTATCTGGTTTTGATACCAGGATTATACTGGCTTTATAGAATGTATTTGGGACTGTTCCTTCCCTTTCAATTTCATGTAATAATGCTATTAGCTCTTCTTTAAAGATCTGGAAGAACTCAGCTGGGACTCCTTCTGGTTGTGAACTTTTCTTTGCTGATAGATTTTTTCTTTGTTTTTAAGGGATTAAACCCAGGGGCACTTAACCACTGAGCCATATTCCCAGCCATTTTTATATTTTTATTTTGAGATAGGCTTTTAATTGCTGTTCCAATTTCATTTTTTGATATTGGCCTGTTTAGGTTTTCTTTATCTTTCTGGTTCAATTTAGGTAGGTCACATATGTCTAGACATTTGTCAATGTCTTCTAGATTTTGCAGTTTATTGGAATATAAATTTTCAAAATTGTTTCCAATGACTCTATGGATTTCAGAAGTGTCAGTGATGAGATTCTCCTTTTTCATTTCTAATTTTGTGGACTTGGGGCTTCTCTCTCTTTTGGTTAGTTTGGCTAGGGGCTTATCAATCGTATTTATCTTCTCAAGGAACCAACTCTGTTGCATCAATCCTGTGTATTATTTTTTGTTCTGAATTTCATTAATTTTGGCTTTGATTTTTCCTGTCTTCTACTGATTTGGGAGTTAGTTTGTTCTTTCCCTAAGGCCTGGAGGTGGAGCAGAAGCTTATTTATTTGGGATTTCTCTATTTCTTTTTGAGGTGGACACTCAATGCAATAAATTTTCCTCTTAGTATTGCTTTCATATTTTCCCAGAGATTTTGATATGTTGTATCTTTCTTTATATTTGTTTCTAAGAATTCCTTGATTTTATCTCTCATTTCTTCTTTGATGCCTTCTTCATTTAAAAGAGTATTGCTTAATTTCTGTGTGTTTTTGTGGTTTCTATTAATTTTCTTGTTGTTGACTTCTAGTTTGATTCCATTATGATCCAACAGGATTATACTGAAAAAAAATTTTTTTTTGGTATTTGCTGACTTATATTGTGACCTAAAATGTTGTCTATTTTGGAAAAAAGTTCCATGTGCTGCTTAGAAGAAGGTAAATTCAGCTGTTTTGATGTTGAAATATTTGTTAGATGTCTATTAGGTTCATTGATTTATAGTATTATTTAGGTTGTCTTTGTTGATTTGATGCTTTGAATACCTGTCTATTGGTGATAGGGGTATGTTGCTATCACTTAGTATTATCATATTGTGGTCTACCTGGGATTTAATGTCAGGAAGTATTTTTTTAAAAAATATAACCAGGTGTGTTGCTATTTGGGGCATATCTATTTTCATCATTATATCTTCCTGTTGGATTGTTCCCTTTACCAGGACACAGGCTTCTTTGTGTCTGTTGATTAGTTTTTGCTTGAAATCAACTTTGTCAGACATGAGAATAGCTCTTCCAGCTTGTTTGCACATTCCATTTGTGTTAAGTATTTTTTTTCTATCCTTTTACCTCCAGCCTGTGAGTACCTTTGCCTATGACATGAGTGTTTTGCCAACAACATTTAGTTGGATCTTGTTTTTTATCCATATTCTACTAATCTTTGTTTATTATTGGAGGATTTAAGACCTTTTTTTCAGTTCTATTAGGATTATGTGTTTGTGGTTTTATGCCATTTGGATATTTGTTATGTTTAATTGTGTCTTAATTCTCATTTAGATGATTAATCTTCTATTGATCCTCATCTATTTGGGAGTTTTGGGATTTGTATTTGGGTTCCTCTGTGTGCAAAATATTTTTGAGAATTTTTGTAGTGCTGGTTTGGTTGTCATGAATTATTTTAGTTTATCCTTGTCATGGTAAGTTTTTATTTCCTCATGAAATATGAAAGAGAGCTTTGCTATGTATAGCAATTTGGTTGGAAATTGTTTTTAGAGCTTGAAGTTTCTCATTATTTTAGTGTCTCCTTTAGTATCTGCACTAAAAGTGAAGTCAGAAGTGAGCCTTACTCGTTTGCCTCTAAATGTGTCTTAATGTTTCTCTCTTGCAGCTTTTAATATTCTTTTTATTTTCTATGTTAGGCATTTTGATTATGATGTATTGGAGTACTTCTCTTCAGATCAGGTTTATTTAGGGTCTTACATGCTTCCTGTATGTGGATGTCTATCTCCTTCCTGATATGTGGAATTTTTTTTCTTTGACTGTCTCATTGAAAATATTCTTAATGCCTTTAGTTGTATCTCCATATTATCTTCTATCCCAGTGATTTTCTGGTTTGATCTCTTGATATTGTCCCAGAGTTCCTAGATATTCTGATTGTGTTCTATTATTTTCCCCCTTTATTGCATTCTGTGTACTCAGATTCATGTATCCTGTCTTTAGTTCCTGCGGTTCTGTCTTCAAGGACTGAAGTTCTATTTTCTATGCAATCTAATACATTGGTGATGCTTTCAAATTAATTTTAATTTAATTAATTTTGTCTTTCATTTCTAGGAATTCTGATTGGTTCATTTTCTTTATTGTTATTTGTTAGTACTTTTATTTTTTTGATTCATTGTACACAAATGGGGTACAACTTTTCATTTCTCTGTTTGTACATGAAGTAGAGTCACACCATTTGTGTAATCATACATGTACATGGATAAAGAAACTGGTTGATTTATTTTCAATATTTCTATTTCTTTATTGAAATGGTCTTTTATTCCCTGCATTTTCTCTCTTGATTTATTCCTTAGATCTTCTTTTAGTGCATTACACATTTTAATAATCAGTTTTTAAAATAATCTTTCTCTGGAATTTCATCTTCCTCATATCTGTGGAATCCTTTGTTGGGGGATTTTGAATTCTGGGAGGTATTTATTTGCCTGTTTCCTCATGTTTTCAGAGGTCCTGGACTTGTCCCCAGTTGAGCTGGATTCCCCTTCCTCTTTCCTATATACATTCTTACATAGACAGTCCTTTATTATTTCTAGGATTTTTGATATGTGAGTTGATGTTGAGCAGTGGGACCTGAAATTCTCCCCTGGCCATTCCTCTTTGAGGTCTGGTTTATTGGTTTTGGGTTTTGTTTCCTCAATTCCATGAGTTGAAGTAATATTTTGGTTCAGGTGGGACTAGATCATGTGTGGGGTGAGATTTACTATTGCTTTGCTGAGTTGTGAATGTTTCTCAGCAGTAGGATCTCTATTTTGTGATCTTGAAGTGTCTCAATAACTTTCCGACCCCCCTTAGAGAGGAGTAGCACTAACATCAGCTGGATGTACAGTTTTGGGATAAATGTCCACTGCCTACTTTGACATCTCTAACAGTAATTGCCAACTATTTAGGAATGTGGGGTCAGGACTTATTATCAGTACCAGCAATACAAAACTGTGGACTAGATACAGGCATTCAGCATATGTTGTGTACTATATTAATAATCATAGCAACATGAATGGGGTATGGATTACATAAACTATATAATTATATTATTTTGTGGGATTTCAGGTTTTTAAGCAAAGAACAAATAGGGTGGGAAGGTGAGTGAAAGTTTGAAATTTTTTAAAAAGTGATTAAAGGAGAAGCAGGTGGTAGGTAGCAGATGTCGGTTGTAAAAAAGTAGGAATAAAAGATTTACAGAAAGTAATAAAGAGAGGATGTGGGAGCAGGAAAATTTGGTTGTAAGGAAGAGAGGAAAGAAGGGGAGATAAGACGCATGAAAAACAAGGTATGGACAAACTATCAACTGTAAGATCGAAACAGCTTGAACCAGTATGTAACTGAACCCCACATAAAGCAAATCAAGGCCATATCATAAACAGGTGCAGAAGGAAGCAATTAATGTGGAATTCAAATTATATGAATACACACACTTTTTTTTAACTTTTCATGGAGTGAATACAGACATACATGCAACAAAATTAGACATAATGGAAAAAAGTAAAAAGTAATACAACACAATGAAATGATGTTTGAAAAAAATGTAAATAATGAAAGGAATAGATTAAACTTGGGAATAGGAAGAAAACAAGAAATGAGGAAAGAAAAAAATAATAAAACAAAATCTAAGAAATGAAAAATCTTGCTAAAAAAATAAAGGTCTTATTTCAACTGAGGTCAAAACTCTTGGCAGGGATTGATGTTCATTCTTGGTTTTCGTTTTTGGCTTTGTAACTGCTAGATCAAGGATTGGGAGTTATTAAGCCCAACATCTTTGTGTTCCTCCCTTAGCTGCCAGCCTTTGTGGTGAGGCGGAAAGGCTGGTGGAGTAGATCTCAGCTTCTAGTTCCCAGTATACAGTGGGGTGGCAGAGTTTGGGGATTGACAAACTGTGTTTCTGGGGTGGGTCCTTGCAGAATTCTAAATTGGAAATTCCAGTAATTGGGGTTTAGTCTAGATCAAAGTCTGGAACTCTGTGGATGCCTCTTTGAGAATTGCTGTATAGCCCCTATTGGAGGGGGTGCCAGTCTCTGCAGGATATCTGCATCTCTAGGTTCTCTGGTAAAATTCACTTTTAGAGTACTGTAGGGACAAAACCACCACAGGTTTCACCTTCCCTGCTGTAAATATGAAATAGTGGGTAAGTACCCTTGATGGAAAGTGCTCCTCTGTAGCTACTATAGTGCCAGCCACAGTGAGCCACAGTAGGCGGTTTCTCCCTTGAGATCCAGAGCTTGACCGGTCAAGGCAAACTTTGTGCCTATTTCAGTCTCTCTGGTTTAGCACCTTCTGGAATTTTTGTGGTCAGCTACAGGGGTTCCTGATCTTCTGGGGAATGGGGTTGGAGGCCTTTTGCAGGCACAATGTGTCCCCACTTTCTCTGGTTGGGCAAACCTGTGCTTTGCCCTGTGGTGGGGAGCACCAGAGTGGTGGCTTTCCCCAGGAACCTGGTAAGTCATTTTTTGTGCCCAAATTGCTTCCTTCACATGGACTCCCATTTTTGGATTTGCTTCACTGAGTTTCTTCCCCTACTGATGCTGCATTTATTATAATCAGCCTTCCTCTCTAATCCATGGATTACCCCAAGTCAATTCTTATTTATATTTTTATTTCTCTATCTGCCCTTTTCATCTCTACTTTGTGCTGCCCCTCCTCTTTACTCCCACGGCCAGAGCCCAAGCTAATATATTAATTCTTACCTTGGTGTTTCTGACTTCTGATACTCTACAGATTCTTTTCATAGTTCAGTATCAACTTTCAGTGAGTTCCCCCAGTTACCCATTTCACTGAGAAGCCATCTTCCAGCTTTATAAGTCCAGTATTTAGGAGCTGCAGGTAGGTGCTTCCTTCCTCTAATCTGCCATCTTCTGTCCCTGTTGCTAATATTTGCATTTAGTCTTAATAATCCAAACATGATTATTTCATAGTAAAAATTTCAAATTTAATGACGGTGTGATGTGAAAGAAAAAAGCACTGTGTCTGAAACAAAGGAAAAATTAAAAGTGAGGCATTCTCATAATGCAAAGGCAATTGAGAACAAACTCATATACTCTGTTAGTGGCATATTTAATTTTTATTGCAGTGATCTAAACTTGGGAGCATAAAGCATAGTGATAGAAAGGTGTTTAGAAATCTCTAGTCCATCCTCAGTTCACATAAAAAGAAACACAGGGCCAGAAACAGAAGGGTAAGAAGCAAGCCTAGGACCTGGACCCTCAGGTCCATTTTAATGAAACACAGTTGATAGCCAGAAAGCTTCCTGTGGAGGGAGCATTGTGGCTAAAAGTACAACTTTTAGACAGAACTGGGTTCACTTTTTAATTCTTCCTCCTATGAAATTTAGACTTTTTAAATAGCCAGTATCTTAATTTGTGAAGTCAGGATAACAATTCTCTCCCTTTCAGGGATGTTAAAAGTTTTAAAGGGTAGGTATTATTGATGAAATGGATCATTTGTGTGAATACCTTATTAATGTCCTATATTAATGCCATGCATACAGTAAATAGTTGTATTATAGTTAGGAGTCTGGACTCTGGAATACAAGCACACTGATTTCAAATCATTATTATTTCATTAGAGCTAAGTGAGACGGGAAAATTTAACTTCTTTAGTCCTTGATTTTTCTCATTTAATAAAGAATAATGACAGTACCTATTTTATGTAACTCTGGGGTGCATTCTATGAGCGAATATCCAAAAATCAAGATCTCTATGGGTGTACACATTCCATCATATTACCATGGTTTCTCTTAATAAATACATGGATGCAAAGACACTGACAAAGGTAAATGATCCACTGGGTACAATTGAAAGGTTCATGAACAAAACATTACACTGGGCAATTCTACATTTGATAGGACATACAATGTCAACAATTATCTTTGAAAAATAAAGTATCCTTGAGAATTTTTAAGTTTGGAGTAGGAAAATCAATATAATCAGAAATGCACTGATGAACAGATATAGCAAGTTGTACTAATTATTATGCAATTTAAGTACTTGGGGTAATTTTTAAGGCTCTCAGATAATTACCAAGCATTGAGTTTAAAGGATACCTTTCCTTATTACATTATGCACAAAGCAAAATTAGAATATTGGGAACAGTGTACAAGAATGGATTCTGTTTCATATTGTCAGAATGCCTTCACCAACCTGATAAAAGGGATCACTTTTTTTTAGCAAGAACATATTGCTCCATAAGTCACACAGCTAAAGAATGTTTGAGGGTAGATTATACTAAGTATAGAACAATACTGTCAATATTAACCTAAATGGCTTATTTTGGAATTTATAAAATAGTACAACATATGGTAATTTCATCACAAGACTTCCATCTCTGATAATACTACCTGAGGTAATTAAAGTCTCCCTGTTTCTGTTTTTTTTTTAATAAATTACAAAACTAATCAGTATAGAGGAAATGAGCCTTGCATTTGGGAGTGACAAAGGTGAAAATGATTTGACACAAACTATCAGGGATAAAACAAATGCTATAATAGTGTTGGGGAATGCTGATATTTGAGACGTGAGCTTTTGCTCAGTGAATGAGTTTACTCTGCTCTGAGGCACTACATAACTGACATTCTGTATTGTTAGCATGCTTACTTACCATTTTAAAAATACTGCATATTATGGTTGCTCATCTCAAATTCAGTATTTATTTTCTATCTAAATTAAATCTCGCTTATAGATACAATTTCACCATTTTTAGGCAGAAATGATCTTTAGGGTCCAAGATAACTTCTTACTCAACAACATTCACAAAATAAATACAAAGTTCAGGTATAGAAATAAATTTGAGAAATACACAGGAAAGCTGCTGGAAAGAAAGTAGTCATTTGATTATATCATTAAAGGCACAATGGGCTATTTATTTATTTTTTCTGTATATTGATCATCTACAACATGCCACACATTGCATGGGAAATAGTTCTGTGTTAAGTGTGCAGTTTTTAAAAATCAAGTATAAGGGTTAGTTGGCTGCAACAATGATAGGATTTTATTTTCCATATTGAATATTTGTATTTACATTATTAAAAACTCAGTGACTTTTGTTTCTGTCAATAAGGCAGAATAGATGCCATGGCCTATCCTCCAAATACAAATAACAAAATGCTAGATGGACACATTTTTAAATAGGTCAAGAGATGGTAAAGAAGTAGAAATAATTGAGTGAAAATGGAAACAAAGAGACTTGATCTGAGCAGGAAGGCATTTGTAAAATCCATTGAACTTAATTCTCAATTTGTGTGAATTGAGGACTGTGGAGACAGGGGTGGGTGGGAAGCCTAATAGGAAACTCTGCTTCATAACACTAAGGGAGACTAGAGAACATAAAATAAGAGTATTTATTTTAGAGTAATGGATCCAATAGAATATATATATAATTATAGGAGTGAATTTATTAGTTTGACTTGTATGATCAGAGTCTGAGTATTCCCACCATGGCCATCTGCAGGCTGGAGAGCTGGGGAGATCAGGAGCTGCTCAATGCAAAAGGCTGGAAGTCTCAGAACAAGAAGGACTAATGATGTGGCCCCAGTGTGAAGTTGAAGGCCAAGAAGCTCTGTGGAGAATGGTTGGTACAAGCCCAGGTTCCAAGGCTGAAGAATATGGAATCTGGATGACCATATACTAAGTCATGAAAAAATACATAATTCACAATAAAAATCTCTGATCATAATGTAAGAAGTCACTGAGAAAGTTCCAGAATAAAGTTGATAAGTTGAGAAATTGGGAAAAACTTCTATTTAATGTATATATAAACAAGAAGCCATAAATAGAATTCTAAAATTGTGTAACTAGATAGCAACAAAAAGAGAAAAAATGATAAAATTTGTGATGCAGTCAGTCATACTTAGGAATTTCTAGTGTGCTATTATAAATTACAATGATTTTATTGGCTTAACACAAGCCAAATTTATTTTCTTACTATTCTATAGGTCAAAACCCTTGTATAATCTCACAAAACTGAAATTAAGATGCCATGCAGTCTTCTTATGCCAAAGACTCTTCTGCCTCTCTTCCACTTGTAAGAACTGCTGAATTAAATTGGATTGTACCAGATAATCCAGGATAAAATCTCTATGTGGAAGCTTGACTGATTAGTACCTTTAATTCCACCTGCAACCTTAATTCCCTTTTTCCTTGTGAGATGATATGCTTACAGGTTCTGGGGATTAGGATATGCACATCTTGATAGAACCATTACTCTGCTTACTACACAACTTTAAATATTTATAGGAAAACGAAAGGCTGAAAATCATGAGCTAAGCATTAGTATTTTTAAAAAATATAAGATCCATAAATGTATTAAAATAAAGCATGGGACTCATAAAAGAAATATACAATAGTCAATAAAATCCAAGATTAATTTAATTAATTTATAAGATTAATATGTATAGCAGCAAGATTGACTTAAAAAAAGAGAAAATGTTGGAAGTAAAAAGAAATAAATGGCAGCAGACCAAGTCTTGCAGTTAAAGAAAAAATGATCAAATTGGCTAAAAATACAAAATCCAGATATTCAGTGTTCATAAAAATATTTAAAACTTTAGAGAAAGTTTATATTAAAAAAAAGAATAGCAAGCAAAGCAGGCAAGTCATGAACATAAAAAAGCAGCATAGATATTTGAGTAAGAAAGACTACAACTGAAAATAATGTGAAAATTAGAAAAAATATGAGAAGTATTATAGACTTTTATGCATACACATTTGAAAATTAAGATGAAATAGCAAACCAATAAAAAATATAATTTACCAGCACCAAATCACAGTAAAAGAAAAAAGTCTAAATAATCCTCAATTCAAGAAAAGAATTGCATCAGTAGTTACACAGGAATAAAGAGAAGGAAGGGGAGATGGGAATAGGAAAGACCGTAGAATGAATCAGGAATAACTTTCCTATGTTCATATATGAATACACAACCAGTGTAACTCCACATCATAGTCAACCACAAAAATGGGAAGTTATATTCCATGTATGTATAATAAGTCAAAATACAATTCTACATGTACAACTAAAAAAAACCCCAAAATTAAAAAATTGCCCTATAAATATAATTTCACTAGAGATGGTTTTATATGCAAATTCTCAGTAATTCAAGAAATGGTAATTTCAATCATTGACAAAATATTCCAAAGAATAGATAAGGAGATACCACTAACCAACACATTTTATGATTCTAATAAAACTTATCCACAAAGAACTGTCCAAGATAAAGAAGAATGTCATTGGGATTTTAGTAGAAATTGCATTAAATTTGTATAGTGCTTTGGTGATATGGCCATTTTGACAATATTGATTCTGTTTATCCAAGAGCCTGGGAGATCTTTTCATCTTCTAAGGTCTTCAATTTTTTTTCCTATTCATATACCTTCAATTACTTTCTCCTAATTGTCTGGCTAGAGTTTCAAGGAAAATGTTGAAAAGAAGTGGTGAAAGAGGGTGTCCTTGTTTTGTTCCAGTTTTTAGTGGAAATGCTTTCAATTTTTCCCCATTTAGAATGATATTGGCCTTGGTTATAGCATATATAGCTTTTACAATGATGAAGTATGTTCTTAATCTCCCTAGTTTTTCCAGTGTTTTGAACATGAAGGTGTGCTGTATTTTGTCAGATGCTTTTTATGGACCTACTGAGATGATCATATGATTCTTGTCTCTAAGTCTATTGGTGTGATGAACTACATTTATTGATTTCCATATGTTGAACCAACCTTGCATCCCAGGGATGAACCTCACTTGATCATGGGTGCACTATCTTTTTAATATGCTTTTGTATGCAATTTGCCAGAATTTTATTGAGAATTTTTGCTTCTATGTTCATCAGGGATATTGGTCTGAAGTTTTCTTCCATTGATGTGTCTTTGTCTGGTTTTGGTATCAGGGTGATATTAGCTTCATCGAATGAGTAGGATGGGTTCCCTCCCTTTCTATTTCATGGAATAATTTGAGAACTATTGGTGTTAATTTTTATTTGAAGGTCTTGTAGAATTTGGTGGAAATCCATCTGGTCTTGGGCTTTTTTTGGTTGGTTGTCTTTTGATGGCATCTTCCATTTCATTGCTTGAAATTAAACTTTTTAATTATTTTAATTGTGTATGTCCTCCTGATTCAGTATGGATAGATCATATGTCTCTAGAAATTTGTCAATGTCTTTGAGATTTTCTGTTTTTTTAGAGTATAAATTTTCAAAATAGTTTCTGATTTTCTTCTGTATTTCAGCCGTGTCCATCATGATGTTTCCTTTTTCATCATGAAACTAGGTAATTTGAGTTTTCTCTCTTTTTCTCTTTGTTAGCCTAGCTAAGGGTTTATCAATTTTATTTATTTTTTCAAAGAACCAACTTTTTGTATTGTAAATTTTTTGGAATTGTTTCTTTTGTTTCAATTTTATGGATTTCAGCTCTGGTTTTAATTATTTCCTGTCTTCTACAGCTTTGAGTTTTGATTTGTTCTTTTTCTAGGGCTTTGAGATGTAATATTAGGTCATTTATTCATTGACATTCTTCAGAGAATTAGAAAAAGCAATCATGAAATACATTTGGAGAAAGAAAAGACAGAATAGCCAAAGCAATCCTTAGCAAGAAGAGTGAAGCAGGAGGTTTCACAATATCAGACCTTACACTATACTACAGAGCAATAGTAACAAAAGCGACATGGTATTGCCCCCAAAACAGACATGTAGGCCAGTGATACAAAATAGAAGACATAGAGACAAATCCACATGAATATAGCTATTTCATATTGGACAAAGGTACCAGATACATTCATTGGAGAAAAAATAACCTCTTCAAAAAATGGTGCTGAGAAAACTGGAAATTTATATGTAGAAAATGAAATTAAATCCCTGTTTCTTACCATGCATAAACTCAAAGTGGATCCAAGACTTATGCAATATAACAGAGACCTTGAAGCATCTATAAGTAAAAAAAAAATGAAGATAAACTTTTTCAAAATATGTGAACAACAAAATATTTTTTTCCAGAGATTATAGAGAACTCTTACAAATCAGTGAAAAAGATGGGCAAAACATGAAACTAAAAAGAAAGAAAGAAAGAAAGAAAGAAAGAAAGAAAGAAAGAAAGAAAACACAAATGGTTAATGGCATCTAAAAAAAGTTCAGATATCATAAAAATCACAGAATTGCAAATTAAAATCATAACAAGGTGATATTTTACTTGAACAACAGAGAAAAGTGAGATGTCTGGGAATATCAAATGCTGAAAGAAAGTAAAACACTGAAAACACTTAAATAGTATTGAGAGATAAATTCAAAGGATAATTTGGAATCATTTAGTAAAATTACACCAACCTCCATGGACCCTCAAGAAATACATGGTTTGATTTCAGAGGGTCTGTGCCACTAGACTGGAAAATATTTCATCTTTATTTTCACCTCATAATTTTTTTTATTAGTGCATTATAGTTAGACATTAATTTCTAACTGAAATTTAGCATTTCCTTCAATTATGAAGAGAAAGACTTAAAATAGTGATAACAATATCTAGGGTTTATTAGCATAGAAATTAGAGATGTAGTCAAATTACATTATGATTATAGTATTCCCAAATAATTGTGATAATAATTTCTTGGAAATTATGGCAGTAATTATGCTATTGTTATATTTTTTATCAATAGGTTAATGACTAAGAGCACTTATCACTATAACACATTTAAGTATTATAAATGTATTTTCAAAAAATTGGTTTTATTTTAAACCTATGTATTTTATTTTACTTATTTAAAACATTTAATTATTTTTACAATTATTATAAAAAGACATCATAGGTTTTCTGAACTAACAAAGGGCTTTATAATATGAAATATTTTAGGAATTACACCAGGAATGTACAAATATGGTTTATAATGGCAAGAACTGAGAACAATTAAAATGCTTCTGAAATGTGGAAAGGATAAATAAATTTCAGCTTATTTCTACAACAGAGTCCTATATGGTAATGAAAATAATTAGTTACTATTTTATTTTCTTTTTGTTTTGGATCTGGAGCCTCACACACAGTAGGCAAGTGATTTACCACTAATTTAGACTCTCAGCCCTTTTAATTATTTGTCTTGTGATAGGGCTAAGTTGCCCAACCAGGCCTCTAACTTGTTATCCTACTGTTTTGGCCTCTTGAGTCTCTGGGATGATAGATGTGTACCACCACATACAACTTATTTTATTTTTGATAACAAAAATGGATATCTCTTGGGAACAATATATTTCAAAAGTAAGTTGCAGACAGTGCAGTGAATGTGTATTTAAATACCTTATACATAAAAACATTTAAAACTAAAGAACAAATTGTTTAGGGGCTCAAAACTGTGGTAAAACTATTATTAAAAGCAGGGGAGGAGATAATGGTGAATCTGGACTGAAAGAAGAGGGGTGTGTAGAGCTCTCCAAAGGTGAAGGCAGCATTCCATGTGAAATAGGGCTGTGGGTACAGAGCTGCTCATTGCTTCTTCATCATGATAAAGTGATAGTTATGATAGAATCATAGCTATTGGTTTTGAATTTAGTCAATGTTTAACAATAACAATGATTCTCATTTTGTATGCTACTTTACATGGTTATGTGAAATTTATAAAAATTGAATTAATATATTCACAAAGGCATGGGAGTTCATGTTCCATGTCCCTATATGACTTCCATGTTGCAGATAAAGTACTTGGTATGACTTATTAGATACACGAAGATCTTCCTTAACTTAGAGTTTCATTTTCTCAAAATATTTGGAAAATGAAGAAGAATGTGGCTTGAAAGAGAATTTGGCAGCTATGAGAAAAAAATGATGCAATGAAGTATAGCTAGACATTTTTACTTCTTTCTAAGGATGAATGTTCTAAGGGCTGCTTTATGGCTTCTGTCTCCTACAAATAGATAAATTATCTTATATAAAATGTTGAAGAACTCTTAAAAACTGGGTTCAGATAAGTTCTTGTTAAACTGGTAAACCCACTTTTTATTTATAAAGAAATGTTTACATTTCACTAACCATCTATTTTCTTAAATAAAGATGACAGTCTCTAATTACCTTGAATGATATGGAAAATCACCAAGGCAAGGGTCCAAATAAGCCTTTGAGAATGAAAACAAGGCAAGATTATACATGATTAAAGAGTAAAAACTTCATTAGGTCGATAGGGATGGCAACTGACCCCAAGGTGTCTCTGCTTAGGGATGTGATAATTTGGAATTTGGAATAATCATATTCCTCTGGACTTCTCAGACAGCTGAGTTTCTGATTGACACATAAAGCAGAGAATCACAAAAAAGGTTAAAAACTATCCGAATGATGAAAATGTAGTGAATTTTTCTCTTTGATATAAATGGCATAATTAAAGAAAAAAAACCAGACGTCATTAGTTATGTTAAGAAATAATACAGACAATTTTCCCCCCAGTGGTAATAAGTCAGTGCTAGAAAAACAGAATATATTAGACTTAGAAGTTTTGTTTTACTTTTTTCAAGTCAAAATGGTAGATCGAAACACCTGCGATAGAGGGCCTCATTGAGAAATCTAATAAACGGTTACACTCTTCAAAATCTAGTGTATTCTCAAAAAATATTTTTAGTGGTAGCTATGTTTTTTGTTATCTGAAGCAGATGTATGCTAAACATAATTGTTCGTTTTGTGTTATCAAAAATGTGATAAACATGATAATTATACAGTCAACCTTAATTTTCATGTGTCCTAATTTTTGCTTTATTAAAATCATTTTGGTATTTCATCCCACAGTCTATGAAAATTCACACACACCTGTGATAAAAGTGTTGCTCTTATTTGGTGTTTGGATACAAACAGAATAAAATAAATACCTAATCCACTGGAAGGAAAATGTCTTTCTTTTTTTCCTAACAGAACTGTCAGACTTATCATTTGTACTAATTATCCATCTTAAAGAACATTTCAGGCATTTAGGTCATGGGTTTGTCTTTTCACTCTGAAATACTGAAATACTACCAAAGTTCATCTTCAGGTGTCCTTTTCTTATAATATACTAGAAACTGCACTTTTCCCCAAACATCCTTAATTTTTAAGAAATTGTTAAATACCCACCAAGCCTGAATATTGATTTGGTAATTGTAGAATAAGAAGGAAATATTGAACAGAAGAGAATGAAATTAATGATAACCTAAGTAATTCTTAAAATCATGTATGATTCTATTTATTACATTTAACCTCAATGTTGTTGTGGTATGGGTTGTCAAACCAACAAGGATTACTATTTAAAACCAAATAATATTCTAGTTTTTGCTTAGTGAAATAAGGCAAGAAGGCAGAAAAAATAGGTTGGCCTAAAGATTGTCCATATAATGAGAATTTAGACATGACTGTGTTACGCTTAATGAAGGTTGAATCCTTGATCGTAAGTAAGAGAACTCAACAGGCAACTTTGCTTGAAATGAAAGAGTTGACTGTTTGGGTCAGAAATTGAATATGAAATGATTCAAAGCAATATGCTCCACTGGTTTGAATTCTGTACAATCCTACAAATACAACATAATTTTCATATATTATCTTGTCAGATCTGTGACTCCAGATTTGTACAGAATGCATTAGGGTAATAACTTTTAGATATCTTAAAATTGTTCAGTTAACTCAGGAATCCATGAACCCAAAGAAAGCCCTCAGAGGAGTCCAAACACACTAGCTGACAGATTGCTTCAATTGAGATACAACACATATTTATTGATTTCAGAAATAGCAATGATTCTGGAAATGTGATTATGGCCTTTTTTTTTTTTTAACCACTTCTGTTATAAAGAAATGTGTAGCAATACTAGAGTCCAGGGATTTGGAAACCTGTCATCAGGAAAAACCAAACCAAACCAAACAAAAACAAAACAAAAAGCACACACACACACAAAGACTTGTGTTATCCAAAATAACCCTGAAAGTCAAGAATTCTTTGAATAAAGTCATGTTTACTATTTATTTACAGAGAAATAACAATTACATTGTCTACAAAAATCTCCAAATATAAATGTTCCAAATTATTAGGTCTGCAAAGAAAAAATTCCCAAACTTCAGGGTTTCAGAATTCTATGTCTTTCACTGTTTTTCTCAATATAACCTGATTTTGGAGATTTTCTTATAATTTTCCATCAGCATTTTCTAATACTTATAGGATTAATACTCTAAAGATATGATGATTACTTGGTTGATTCAGAAATACACTCACTTATCTCCTAGATTTCAATTCTAGAGACTGCAGAGGAATAAACTAGAATAAACTATCAACTTATCATAGTTTTTTTTTTCTTGTTGTTGTTACAGGGATTGAACTCAGGGGCACTTAACCACTGAGCCACATTCCCAGCCTTTTTTTTTTTTCATTTTGAGAAATGGTTTCATTAAGTTGCTGAGGGCCTTGCTAAGTTGCTGAGTCTGGTTTTGAGCTTGTGATCCTCCTGCCTTAGCCTCCCAAGCCACTGGGACTACAAGCGTGCACCACTGCACCCAGCTCATGAGACAAACATCATTACCCTATGTACATGTATGATTACACAAATGGTGTGACTCTACTTTGTGTACAACCAGAGAAACAACAGCTATACTCCATTTGTGTACAATGAATCAAAATAAATTAATTAAAAAAATAAAGTATATATGAACCTTAAAGAGAAATAAAACTGACATTTTAATCTGCATCCACGCAAATTATGATTTTCACTCCAGTAAAAATACAGGTTTTCATTTTAATATTGTAAGACATACTCAAGAACAACCCCAATTTCATAACCTTCAATTTAATATTGGTCTTTCTTATTTATTACCAGCATTTAAACATCTTTATAATATATGGAAATCAAGAATGAAAACATTGAAATCAGAATCAATATTTGTAAGATAGAATTTGTAGGGCTACTCACTGAAGTTCTCAAGGAATTATGCCTCTGTTATCAATGATGTGATTTGTGTGAGTGAGTATTTTTGAAGATACAATATTTATTTTCTGCAAAATGATTGGGTCATAATTTATTGAAACAGCCTTTAATTACATTTACTTGGCTTTTTACCCTTTATTATAAATAGTTTTACAGTTTATCTCATGTGGTTTAAAATTCAGGTAACCTATAAAGAAAGGTAAGCTTTAACCACTGCATAAATAAAATGTTAATTGTAATTGGGAAGGAAACTGCTTACCTGTCTCTTCAGGCTAGCCCATTATTTTTGTTTGCCAATGATCAATATATTCTACTATAATAATCATATATAAGTTTTGAGTGTTTCACTCTCTGTGGAAAAATAGATCTCTGTGTAAAGCTTATAATTTCACTTTAGGAAAGAAATACTTGTTCATTTCTTCTACTTTATTTCATGTCCTATGGTCAATATATTTTCTTTCATCATTTCTTTAGACTGCTGGAAATACAACTTCTTCATTCTTGCTGATGCTCTTACTATGTTTCATATGGAAGAAATTAATCTATTTTTCATTTAACTTTTTCTTCACTATAGATCTCTAACAGACACTATTCTTTATTCCTGGGAGTAAAAGCAACAGATCAAATGCAGGGTGTTCTTTGGAAAGGTGCCCTTTGATTGTCAAAGGCAATGGATAGCACATTGACATTCTAATACAGAGTCAGAGCCAAGGACTCTGAAAACTTCAGAAACTCACTCTAAAGGTTAAAAAGCAAACTGGGGAGGAGAGAAGTTTGTCAAAACACTTGCAACCTACATCACAATGTTGCTGCAGTGTTTTTCGTGGCAGCCATACTGGGAAAGGGAGGTATACCTCCCAAACTAATCCTGTACTTTTCTTTTCTGACTGAAGAGGTGGTAACCAACCTTCCTTCCTTCAAATCAACATGTATATATTGTATGCCTAGTAAATCTCAAGTGCTATATTGTATTAGAGTTGATGAAACAATGATAAATCCTGTCTTCATTGAGTTTGTGGTCTAGTAAGAATAGCAATAAAATAATAACATTAAAAAAAAGAAATGACAGAAATTGAAATGCATAAGGAATTTTGTGATTTCACAAAAGATTACTTGGGGAAGTGAAAGGTGAAATGTGTCATTTGTAAATGAAATTAAACTTACCTCATCACCTGTGACTCATTGAAAGAAAGTACCTGGTCCCACTAGAGTTCAAGGTAGAAATTCACCTTTTGAGGATCTTATAGAACACACTCAAATTTTAGGCAAATGCCTTCAAGATATTATTTTCAAAAGAGATCCCAATATAAGTAAATGGGAATGTCCTGTGTTGTCTTGAATAAGAGGTATAAAATGATTCACACTGACAATCAGAAATGCAATTGCATCTCAAGGCACTCACCTTAAGTGAAGTCACATAGGGCAAAAACACATGGAAGAAATAATAAGTTAAACACTTCAATAGATTCAGCAAGCTGTTCCACTTAGGCTGGATATGCCATGGAGATCCTGTGGCATGGGAAGTCCTTCTTTCATTCTATTGATTTCAGTTCTGTCAAACTGGGAGCATATTGTCAGCCTACGGGTTGCTCAAGTCCTTTAAGATACATAGTTTTGTATCAGATGGATTCTAAATGCAAGCCAACCCTCTCATCTATTGTTTTTTTTTTTTTTTTTTTTTTTTTTTTCTGAAGAACAAAACCCTATCATATCCTACCTGGGAGAAGACATAGGTGTGTCAGATTTAATGAAAGATGTGAGATTCCATCTGTGCTTGTAAGGGATTGCTGTGACCATGCATAACATTCACCTTTCAAGGTAATTTTTAGAGCCTATTTCTCAGTGAATTTCTGTACTGATATGTCACAGGATGATACAGGTCTTGAGAAATTCTCAAGATTTCTTTAAGGATCACAGAATAGAAGACCACTGTGAAAGAAGAAACCCTGTCAACTGGAAAGATGAACACCTTTTCGGCACTTTATTAATTAGTAACATTCTGAAAGTATACACCAAAACCACCATGTGGCAGCACTGTATTTGAGAACTACTGTCACAATAGAGATACACCATCTCTTCCTTCTCCATGTTGGATTCAAGCCTATTTTCAAAACTTCAAGCTTTTAGAAATTCAGGAAAAGAGGAAAAGGAGATTAATGTTAACACGGATGCTCAGAGAAAATCAGCAATAAAAAGGTGACCCATAGAATAGTGCTCATTTAAGTGACAATCACATTGGGCAACATGTTAATGGAATTCTGTGAAGAAATATCTTACACCAATCCAGAATGTTATAACTAATATTTTTACTTTAGAAAAAGAATCTGTATGTCAAGATTTATTTAAAACCTTTGAGAATTACGAGACTGATACTTGATTTTCAAAATGTTGACAGTTCCAGTAAAATCATGGGCATTTGTAAGCCAGCCGCAACATAATAACAAATTGTTGTTAAAAAAAAAGATTCAACAAAAAAGAATGAAACGAGATGTGAACACATGAGAATTCAAGGAATTTAACTGATTGGCTATGACAAGTAAGAAAAGTCATTCGGTTTCAGAACTCTTGGATGTTATTTGAAAACTGCATTATTTATAGCTATTACTTAGAATCAGATGTCTTTGAGCATCATAGTTGGGGAGCAGAGGGTGAGACTGAATAACAGTTATTCTAAAAATTTATTTTCAAGATTTACATAAAAATTTTTTTTCATTTTTTCTTCATTTGTATGACTATATTAACTTGTAAAGTGAAATGCCTGTACCTACATTCATCTATACTGTGATATTATGTTTTACATCATCAGCAAATGATACTAGCGAACCATATGTAGAGGACATCTCATGCCTTATTATGATATTTATCATTCAGATTAATTCTCACTAATGCAAAACTCCTGGTCCTCTGAACTGCTGTTCAAAGAACCAGCCCTCTTTATACTCAGATGAATAAGAAAGTTTCAGGAGACAAAACTGCAGAGAAGCCACAATGACCATTACTATTCTTACTAAAAGGACACATTAGGTGTTAGAATAATATAGGCATCGAAAATCAGGTCTTTTGGAAAAGTACTTAAGAAAACAACAGAAAATACAAATACAACTGTGGCAATGTTCTTTCTGATGTTTTGTCAGTGCACAATTCAATTTATAACTGAAAAACTTCTGGATAACTCTAAAATAAATGTAATATTACATTTTTCCAACGAATTTTTTTTTTTAATCAGGCCATTAGAGGGCCATGTTTAATTTGGGGAATGCACAAAAGTCTAAGAAGTACAAGTTAGTGCTATACTTATAAATTGATTGTGACTGTGCCTTTTTTTTTAATGTTTTGGAAAATATATCAGAAGTACCAGAATATTTTAAAAGATTTCTTTTATGAAATTTTTCGGTTTTGTCTCATTTAAGGTGGAACAGCAAATACCCAAATATTTTTTTAAAATAACAGTTCCTGTTTAACCCTATTGTTTAATAAATATATGTTACCATGCAAAGATATTTATTGTAAGACTTTCAGGCTTGCCTTTATGATAGCTAAGATAGTTACAATTCTAGTCACCATTATAGAAACTGCCTAAGGTCACTGGTATGGTTATAGAATAGGCTAGAAACAATATTTTAATTTCAGTAACACTGATCATTGGTCTTTGATATGAGTATGTCCACTTAAGGTATTACTCAACTGATTACCTATAATTTCAAAAGTTGTCAGGAAAAACTGGAGAAATATATGTTATGCTTAGTCCTTGGGATGAGCTTCTGCACTGAATTTTGAAACTGGGAAATGGGATGTGATGATTCCAAATATGTAGTTGAAAATCTCCTTGGTCATCCTAAAAGAGAATATTTGCACTATATTGAATAGTAAGAAATCCTATAAATTGGCTTTTTAAATTATGTATTTGATTGTTATGAAATGCAGTGTGATTTTACCTTAAATTGCATCCATATAAGCTCTTCAACTTAATTTCATCATTCAGAGAAAAGAAAAACACATAGTTTTTTACAGTGGCTTTCCCTATAGAAATCTACAAGATGGGGCTGCCCCTTTTTTTTTTTTTTTTCTTATATGACATAAGAGCATCCAGAACGTTTTAGGTAGTTTGGTGGTATTTATTTCCTCTGAAATTGATTTAAAAAATGAGTATATTTTATTGCATCACCCATAACTATGCAAAGATTCACAAAAGTTGCCTTGCTATCTGCTTCTTAAAAAAAGGTAGATCAATGGGTTTCAGATCAACTGTAGTAAAACATAACAGAAAATGTGGTTTTTTAAAAATTAAATTAAAATGAGACCAGACAATTCTAATTCTCCTTCAGATCTCAGTCCATGTTTTTCCTCAAAGGAACTGCCTTGGAATGCCCTCTCAGCATTAGTTTTAAAGCATCTGGTGCATAACTCTATTCATGAACTTATTTGGGTATTCTAAATGATTTCTTGTTAGTCTCCCCTCTACATCCCAAGTTTCTCAAATTTAGGGACTATACTCATTTCCTTTTACTTCTGCATCAAATACCACACAATGAATCATTTAAACCAAACTACTTGATTATTTTAGAGTGAAAATTGAGAAATGGGCCAAAATCAAAGGTTTGGCAAGACCAGTGGAAGCTCTAAGGGAGAACCCCTTCCTAGTGCTTACAGTTTCCAGAGCTTCCTATACTTCTTGCTTGTGGTCTCTTCCTCAATCTTCCAAGCCACTAAAGTCTTCCAGTTTCTCTCCCAATCTGGTCCCTGCTTTTGTTGTCATCTCTTTCTCTGACTCAGACTATTCTATTTCCTGCTATGTCTAATAGAGACCCTGTGATTACCACCTGAATAATCCAGGGTAATCTTTCCATTTCAAAACTCTCAATCACATCTGCAAAATCCCTTTTCCATGCAAAGTAACATGTTCACAGAGTTCAGGGTTTAAGATGTAGGTATTTTTGTGGGAGGGCATTTTCCTACCTACCTCAGGTACCATAGCAAATCTTTAATGAGATCTAAGGTCTAGTAGAATACATGGTGTGTTGTAGCTATTCAGTGGAGATGAGATGACTTACTAGGTAAAGGAAGTCTGATTAATGATGAGTAATACAATGCCACTCAAATGATAAATATCATAAAGGTCTGATTTAAAATTTCACCCAGTGTGTCACCTTCCCCATTCATTATTTTCAATATAATAAAAAGTTTTAGAGGATCAACAATGTCATGGGTTATGAACCCTCTCAAGAGAGGTAACTCCACACCATGAAGGAGTACAGATATCTCATAATAGAGTTGTCCTGTAGGAAATGAGCCATGGAATGACATCATATTTGGTCTACTCCACAGAGGAGTTGTTTCTGTTTTAAATGATGCCAAGGATGATTTAAAAGCTTTATGCCTCACACTTGCTTTCCCCCCTATTTTCTTTGCCCAAGAAATTTCCTACCTCTATCTTTGTATCATGATTTTAAATTATAAACTGCAAGATTTTATGATTAAAATTATAAGTATTAGTATTTTCTACCACCATGATACTTTATGTAACTTCTCTTCTTAGCAGTTGAAATTGTGTATTTCATTTTCCAACATACCTGTCCTGATATTGAACCAGGAGCTCCCTACAAGCTCCCTGCCAGTTCCCTGCCTTCAAGATTGCCTCACCACTAAGCAAGAAGATCTTGAGTTCTGTGGTGCAGTCAAGGACTTCCTGGAACTCAGGTGAAGGTTGCAGCAGGTAAAATTCTGTACATGCCTAGGTATTTTAAAAGCTTTATTCCTAATACTGTTTGTGAATGTATATTTATTTTCCAGTTGTTAAGGTAGAGGGTCTAGCTATTCCACGGCACACTGCAGTCACCTTTCTGTGCAAGCCTGTCTGTACTTAGGCTTTGACTCACTTTCTTATTCCTCATGGCCATTTTCCTCGACTCCAACGTGCTTGAGATGTGCTCTGAGTTTTTATATATCTTTTAAAATCCTTTTAAATTATTATTATGGTTTATTGTGTTTTGGCTACAAATGTTATTTATATAAAAGAGTGTATTGTTATCTTTTTTTATTTAAAATTGGATATTTACTAGTTTTCCATGCTACAGAGAATACGTCTAGTTGTTGGATTCTACTTCTATCATTTAAATTCACTATTTTTTTCTTATTTATTTACCTAGATATTGGTTCATATATTGCTTTCAACTACCTATTTATATAAACAACACAATAATACCCTGCCTTGATAATCTAATAACTGAATTTTTGTGAGAATTTCCTCTCTCTCTCTCTCTCTCCTTCTCTCTCTCTCTCTCTTTCTACTAGGGGTTGAAACCAGGGGCTTATTTATTTTTTTTTTATTTTGAGACAGGGTCTTGTTAAGTTGCTGAGGCTGTCCTTGAACTGGCCATCTCTCTGCCTCAATCTCCCGAGTAACTGGGTTACAGGCATGCACCTTTGCCTTCTGCAAGAATATCTTTTAAAAAAAAACCCCAGAGTAATTTTGCTGGGTCAGCAATCTTGGCAGAAGTACATACTCCCAGGGAGCCTTCCAGGATCCTATACCAGGCTACTCCCACTAACAGAACATAAATTTTCTTGCTTCATGTTCTCACCAACATGGAATTCTACCTTTTTCAAATCCATAAGGTATAGAGTAGTATCTAGCTGTTTTAATTTTCATTCCCCTAAATACCAATGAATCTACTTCATATTGTGGTATGAAGAAATCATTATGCTGTTTCTTTCTATGGGTTGTTTTTTAATATCTTTTACCCTTTTATCTATTGTATTTATTGTTCTTTTTTGTTAATTTTGTGAATAGCTTTGTTTATCCTAAATATCAAACACTTATTTTAATGCTACCACTCACATTCCTCTGTGCTACTATCCTGTGCTTGGTGGTTCCACAGTAGTCTTTAATGAGACATTGCTTGCAACTTAATAAAGTTCAAATATACACATTCGCCAATAAGCAGATAATGGTTTACAGTAGCTCAAAGGAATATATAATGAATAAATCATCACCTTCATGTTCTGGCTACGGGAGTGAAAGCCTAGATTCAGTTGAGCACTGTATATGGTGGTTGGGGCCTGTGTCATCCAAACCAAATTGGAACTTATGTTCCGGAATTTCCTTTGCTTTGGGTTAGGATTGACCACAGGAAAAAAATATCATGAAGTCTGGAGCAGTCATTTTGCATTTTGAAGGTTGGGTAAGGTGCCAGACACAACCACAGGTACATTGCTGTTGTGGTCTATGGGTTTACCTTGTTGACTTGCCTCAAAGCCTCTGCCTTCAGCTCTTTTAGCTCCCACATGGGGTCCTTCTTCAGCCCCTTCAGAATGTTGGATCTCCTTCTCACACTCTGATTTGTGTGCAGCTCTGTGGTGAAGGATACCAGCCTCATCTTCAGTCACCTGCATTATTAGGGGTTAAGGTAATTTGAGACAGATGTGAGTTCTAGCTGCTTATTGCTCTGTAATACTTTTACATCTAGATTTCCTTCATATCTTCCAGCCTGACATCTTCAGATTTAACAGTAGGTGCAGAGGTAATAATTTTCTATAGATCTCTTCATGAGTTTCTACCATTGCATGGAAGTCTAATCCCCATAATAAATCTCTTATTTTAAATTGCTCACATTTTTTCTGCTGCTCTGGCAAAAGTCTGGCAGATATAGTGTATGTGCCATAGACTTGGAAATACACACTCATGTAAATCTATAGTCACAGAAAATTACTAATTGTGGAATCGTCCTTGGGGTATAATTCTGAGCAGGCAAAATATAAAGTATTACTTATGAAGACAGATCATTTACTAGAAAATAAAATCAACTATGTTAATGACATTCTCCAAGAACAATCATTTTTAACCTCTTTTGAGTAATGGGTCTTTTGGGAACTTGATAAAAAAAAAAAATCTATGACTGTTTTCTGAAAAAAAATTATGACGTTTTGCATGCTACTTTAGGATGTTGACACATTTCCTAAAGTCCACTGATAGACCCCTAAATCATTGAGAGGCTTATGAATCCTAGGATTAAAAACTCATCTCCTAGACCAAAGCACATATTTTGTTTCTTGCCAGAGTAGTCTGTGTCTGGTGAGCTCATTTTGTTAGAACCTGGTCCTAATGGGGATGAGATCACATATTCAACCTATGCATAGTCCAGCTGTCTTAGCTCCTCCAACCAAGACAGATCAGATGTCTTTCACATGTGTGCTATGAGTCACAAGCAATGTCCAGTGAGAACACAAGGATGGCTCCGAGGAAATTTATCTCTCTTAGCTGTAATTCACAACTGAAGTTCCTGCCAAGGCATGGTTGGTGGTATTATCTTGTGCTCAAGGTGACAGACTTTAAATTTATGATCTGGATAATGCTTGCTTGATTTTGAAGCCAGCGGTCGATGATAAAAAGTTAAACCATCCAACAATCCAACAGCTTTCTCCTGTTTATGTAAGAATGACTGCCAGGGCCTAGAAATGCAGGAAATTTCCATCCACCACTATGAAACAGCAAGCAAACATGGCCAGTGGTGAGAATTTGGTAATATTCAGCAAAATTTGGTTAAGGCAGATCCAAATGTAAACTATTGCCTTTCCAATTGAAGAACAAATGGAAACCAGGCACGGATGTGGAGGGAAGCACAACTAATTAAAAAGCTCCCTGAGAGCTCTCTTGACAGCAAAATATTCTTATTTATTTTTTAAAATGATGAGCAATCATTTCCAATGCAAAAAGTGAATAAAATGAATACTCATAAATTAATTTAAAAAGAGACAACACAAAGTAAAGCTTTTAGCAACCTAATCATTCTAATCTCTAGCTTCAAGATATTGAGGTCTCCTAAACACAAGTTAATAAAGACTGATTACATAACCATGACTATACTTTCCAAACTTTTCATTACATCAGTTTTCCTACTGCGTTACTTCTTAACCTGGATTCTGGGAAACAGAATACAAGACTTCCCCTTAAAATACTTGGGTTGATCTTTCCATTTTCACTCTGTGGCTGCATGAGAGGCAACAAAAGAATATTAGCCCTGATAAATTCTGAGTTCTGTGTCTTGTTACTTACTCTTTCCTAAGTGCAGAAAATCCAAATCACCGTCTTTGAAAATATTAGGGGACAGGGAGCGGGGAGAAACATTAGAGATGCTTGCTAATGAGTATTTTTTGGGGAGTGGTGAAAAGTTCTGAAATTTCATAATGGTGGTGATTATTGTAGAACCTGTGAGTACACTAAAAGTCACTGAATCCTTTGCTTTAAGTGGTAGGTTTTATGCTGCATCAATTGTATTTTAATTAAAAACATAAAAACCCACTATCATTAAGAAAACAAGGTCAAAATAAAATTCCCACTCAGTGAAACTAAAATCTAGACTTGTCTTCTTTTTTCAGCATCTGACCCTTCTTCTACTCTCCTGGTCCTATTCAATCAGTGAAACCCGCCATAGTGTGGCCAGCCATCCTGCTTTGTCCAGGACCCTCTGGTTTTAGCACTAAAAATTTCTCAGTCTCAAGTATATCTGGATGGTTTATCACTTTTTTTTGCCAACAAGGCAGTCTTTACCTGGATGGGCAGCCCGTGTTTCCTGTATTGTCAAAGCATTCCCATTTTCTCTATTGACTGTATAGTGCCCCTTTGTCCTCTTACCCCTTTGGAGGATTAAGCAGGACTTTTGTGAATACCTGAGCTCACATTCCTTAGTTCAATAGTTTGACTGAAGTCAGACATTATAGCTTTGACCTACAGTCATTACCGTGTCAGAATACTTGAATATATTTAACTAACCAGTTAAAAATGCCATTCTTCACATTTCCTAAAAAGATGAGAAATGGAAATAATTATTATTTTTTTCTTTAAAAGAAACTAATTGAAGTTATCCTTTCTATAGTCCCTGAAACTCAAGGTTCCTGTTTCTTGTGCTAACTTACACTTGGCAAATAAACACTTAATGGAAATGTCTCTACATCTTTCAGGTTGGGAATGGATCCTCTCAGGGCTGCATTGGGTCTATGTCATGAGTGCCATTCACTGCTTACCATGGGGCTCTTCAGTGCCACAGAGAGATAAGTATGAGATGGGATGAAGAGTTGGCTGGATGTCAACAGGACTCACTGGTTTTTTCATTTGTATTACAAGAAAGCAGAGAAGAAAGAATTGCCACCCCTGATTTAGTCCTGCATCCAGAAACATCCAGTGGGGGATTTATATTTTTGAAGCCTCTGGACCTCCTGTTGTGATTGATTTAATCATTCATCAGCCTTAACATTCCCTCTCACCTCCATCTTGGTCAATTCCCTTTCAGAGGATGGAAGTGGAGTGATGACCAGATCTGTTTTTAGACTGTAGTGTGCGGAGCATCCACTGGGTACTGGAAGCTTAAATTACTTTATTATATCCCCTATAAGCATGGGGTGGCATTATATCCATAGCATACATAAAGAAAATGAAGTTTAAGGTGATTAAAATAATGTTCATAGCGGTTATAAGGTCAAACAGCTCTGAAGTAGATGCATAACACTTAAGACTAGAAATTTGGCTACAATTTCTATATTTTTGTTGACTGTGGTGATGCTTCACTATGTGGGCAATGAACTCCTGGTTGGGATTTTGGAATATCTATAAGTTGCATTTTTAGCCTTTTATTTAAATCCTTCCAACAATACCTCTTGGTCTGTGAAATATCTACATAAGGCCCCAAACCTACTTATTTTAACTCCCTCAGCAGGTATATAGCATACAAAGGAGTAGAAAGTTCTTTTGAATTAATAAATTAATGAATTTGGGAAGGGAGGGGTAGGAGGGATTGAACCCAGAGGTGCTTAACCACTGAGCCACATCCCTAGTCCCTTTTTATATTTTATTTAGAGATAGAGTCTCACTGAGTTGCTTAGGGCCTCCCTTAAGTTGCTGAGGCTGACTTTGAAATCACGATCCTCCTGCCTCAGCATCCAGAGCCACTGGATGAATGAATTCCTAATTGGGACGGAAGAATAAAACATAGAGGAGCTGCATCTCATGGGAAGTTAGGGTAGAAATTCCCTTAAGTATATTGCATATGCGGAGAGACATATTATTAATTATTAAATTCAACAGATACTTTTTCCCCTGAGAATCAAAGCAAACATTTCTTTCTTTAGTTGAGCACAAGATTCAGTACTTGCCTTGCTAAAAGTATAATTATAGGTTAAGTATCTCTTATCTGAAATGATCAGTGAAGAAGTGTTTCAGAGTTTGGATTTTTTTCAGATTTTGAAATATTTGCATATGCATAATGAGACACCCTGGGCATGGTCACAAATCAAAATTCATTTACATTTCATATATACCTATACACCTAGCCTAAAAGTGATTTTATAAAATATTTTTAGTGCATCTATCTTTCAACTGGAATCCATTACTTGAAGTCAATCAAATTTTCCACTTGTAAGCATCAAGTCAGAAACTGGGGGAGCATTTTGGATTTTGGATTTCCAGATTAGGGATGTTAAGTCTGTGCCACATTACATTGAAAATGCTCGTCTCTAAACACTTTAATCACTAATAATTACAGAGTTTCTATACACAATGCCATATGACTCTACTGTGCCAGGAATTGTCCAGAGAAATGTTCCTTCCTAATCTAGCCAGACATCACTACAAGGTGAAAAAATTCATCTGCCTTAAGCAGAGTGAAATAGAATGGTGATTCTTGCTAGTCAAGCATGAAATCTGAACTTTCTAAAAACAAAATCTAAATTTCCTTCCAGGGTACTCCTTCCTGTTTGGGCTCTAATGAGGCCTGGGGGTTGATGGAAGTGCCATGCTGCATGTTGCAGAGGTGGCAGGCAGAATCGGCATGGCTTTTTTTGTAATTCCTAGGGAATGGCACTGCCCTAACCACTTCTAGATCAGCTAAAAGTTGGAGTGTATGTGAACATTTAAAAAAAAGAGAAAAAGAAAATAAAAGGTCCCTCATATCCACACACTTTAGTGTTTCTTTTGTGCATGCCTGCTATCCCGAGATAGGGATTAGATCTCTGCAGTTCTTCATCATCACTTTATATTTTGTGTATCATCCTGTTTGGAAATTCCAAGAATTATTTGAAAACTTATTCTTGCTTATGACATCATAATTTACTGAGGGATGATGTCTTTTGGTAAATAGGAGGACTTTTTAGGTTAAAATAGGGAAAGACATTAAAAATCAAAGTCTTTTTTTTTTTTTTTTTGGTTACTGGGGATTGAACCCAGGGGTACTTAACCACTTTTATTTTTTACTTCAAGACAGAGTCTTGCTAGGTTACCTTGGGCCTCACTAAATTGCTGAGGCTGGCTTTGAATTTGAAATCCTCCTGTCTCAGCCTCCCAAGTTACTGGGATTAAGGCATGCACTACTGTGCCTGGCACAACCAAAGTCTGCTTTAACTTTATTTCAGGGGAAAATGAATAAATTGAGGAAACAAATTTCCAAACATTTCGGTACCTTTTAAGATGATATCTGAATCAGCTGTGGTGGCACATGCTGGTAATCCCAGAAATTTGGGAGGTTGAGGTAGGAAGATCACAAGTTTGAGGCCAGCCCCAGCAATTTAGTGAGACCTTTGAGAGACCAACTTAGAGAGATTTTTTTCTCAGAATATCATAATAATAATAATAAGAGAAGAACTGGAATGCAGCTCAGTAGTAAAGAGCCCCTGGATTCAATTCCCAGTACTGGAAAAGCAAAAGTATATCAGGATGTCTTTAGTCCTGTGAATCCACAATGGCTTAATGAAGGTCCACAGGTGTGTAGATCTATCTGGAGTAGAAACAAAGAGTAAGATGGTAGGGGTAGGGTAATCAACCATCCAGGTTTGCATGAGACTGAAGTTTTTCCCAGAAGTTGGTCTTCTTTTTGGTAAGACTGTGAAGACCCTAGGCAAGCCAGGATGTTTGCCTGGCTTGCAAACATCTAAAAGAGGAGGACAGAAGAAAGAACATGGTGGACATTATCACAGTGACACTCATAAGCAACTCTGTGCTAGTAATAGTGAATACAAGCTCCCTGGTACACAGAGTCCACACAGTGCTCTTGGCTCATGGAATCTGAGAGGCTGGTGCTGAACAGTACCCTAAATGTCTTGTAGTTAAAAACCATCCTTCCCCAATTCACAAGTAAGAATCCTCAGACTCAGAGGTTATGAATCGCTGATGCTCCTATAGTGCATTAGATCACTAAGACCCTCAGTTTGCAAAGGGCTGCTTTAGTCACTGGATCAGATCGTCTCCTTCTCTTAAGCTGCATTTCAGGCCAAGCTGAAGCAAGTGCTCTTCATATTCCTTCTGTGCTTACTCAGCATGGAAGTTTGTATTCCGTCTCTGTCTACATTGACTTCGAGGTGTCAGGTTAAATTACAACCCATTATTGAAGTGAGAACAATAATTTACAGAGGAATGCTGAGTTAACACAATCACAAGAGAGGGAGATTTATTTGTATAGAAATATATCTCCAAATTTTTGTTTATGTACCCTCAGATGAAGCCTGCATATTTTTACCTCTCAAGGCACTTGCCATGTTCCATCTTTCATCATAATTATTTACAGGCATGTGGCATATCCTCTTGAGAGCGGGCCCACACACTCTCCATCTCACCTCTAATCCCAGCACTTTTCTCTGTGCCTTGAACATCACGCTTCTCTGTAACAGCTGCCTGGGAATAACTTCATGACCAGAAACACACATGTTCTCAAAGTCAAGGTCTGTTGGGTTGGGCAACTGCTTTTTGAGCAGGAACAACTAGTTTGACCTTATCTTGATGAGAAGCAATCTCATTAAAAAAAGTATTGAGTTGACTAAATGCCTTCATGTTTTGAGCCTTTTGACAGGATTTACTGACACATATGTTCTATGTATTCCAATTTCAATGGGAAATTGAAGACATCTTCCATGGATGTGGACCACCATCTGAAGTCATAAGACATAGGAGAAGAGCTGCTGGGAGCTGTTTTGAAGCTGATCTGACAGGTAAACTTATTTTCCCAGCATTTAGTGCTGTGTCTGGCACATGGAAAGTTTTTAAGAAATGTTTATTGGAGGAATAAGGTAAATCAGATAAATATTCATACGGGATCCAAAGAAGGAAGATCAGCTCAGAGGGTACAGGTGTTTAATTGAATCAAAAGGGAAAGTGACTTTAAAGTGTTGGAAACACGATTTGTGGAGATGATAACTTCTTTTTGAACTTAGAAAAGGACAGCAGTGACTATCTCAAATGGCTTAAGTTTGGCCCAATCACATATTTAAGTCCTAATTTATTTTTCTGGGTTGATGCCATTCATTAACTATTGCTCTACCTCAGTATGCCGTCAGATTCATTAACTCTTAAAAAATTAAAATTTGTTTACAAGATATATTTTAAATAAATCATTATGTTACTCTTAATACTCCTGTGAATTTTCTCTGCAACCTGATTATTGTTATATTCATTGGTCTCAGGTCTCCAGGTTCACCTTGAACAAGGAATACTTGACTTCATGGTTTTCCTTGCCAGTAGGGGCCAGAGATCATCCCTTCAATTGTACTTGAGACTACTCCTAAGCTGTTTCTTCTCCACTTCCTCTACCCTCAGGCTTCCTCTGGCTGCTCAAACAGATGGCTTAAAAGATTGAACTTTCTGTTGCACAGCCTGCCTTTGGAGATCTTTTCCCATTTAACTCATCCAGGACCCAGCTCTTCTTTGTAATGTCTTTTAATTTTTCAAATGCAAATACTACAGTTAAAGTGAGACAGTTCTTGGTACATGGCTAGCAAACAGTACATGGAAACTTATTACAAATGTTTGTCCCTGTTGGGAGTTGGCAGACTTTAGAGGTAGAGTGGGCCTTTTCTCTGCCACATGTTTTTTTAGGCATGCTGCTGCTAAATTTTAAATTGATAAATTCTATCAGAATATTTTGCCCATGGTTCCCATGAGCATAGTGCCTGTGAATTTAATTTCTTTCCCTAAATCTTGAAATCTTTTGAATTAATTCTTCAATCAGTGGAGTACTTTTAAATTTTTGCTTATTGCTAAATAAACTCATTAAATTAACTTTGCATGACAAATGTTTATTCTTAACTAGAAGTAACATTTCAATCCATTGTCTAGCCAGAATACATGAAGCAGTGCTTGTGATTCATAGTCCTTTTTTATTAATATCACAATAGATAGAAGTTATGAGTGAATTGTTTTCATCAGATATAATATTTCACTCAATCAAATTATTCTAAAGCAATTCTTTAGAAACTATGCTTGGATGAAATGTTATTCAAGAATAGTTTGAAAGTTAATCACCTCCTTCTGTTACTGGAGTCCCAGGACCGATGCCTGACTCTGGGGGTCCCAACAAATCAGGTCTGGCCACTCATATCAAAAACCTATTTGAATGAGTAATGGCAAGGGGCTGGGGTGTAGCTCAGTGGTGGAGTGCTTGCCTAGCACGTGTGAAGCACTAAGTTTGAACCTCAGCACCACATAAAAATAAATAAACAAAATAAAGTAGTACTGAAAACTGCAAAGAAACTTTAATCAATATGGCCATATTAGTAAGGCATAATGAGATCAAGTGCCTCAGCCTTATCTTCAGGGTACTAACATAAACTTTAGGATTAAATAAAGAAAGAATTGGGGCAGGGGGTGAGAGGTATGCATAATTAAATAATCTTGGTCAAACTCTTCTGGTTGATCATAATTTCAGTTCTGGTTTTGTGAGCTGGCTCCGGAAGAATTCTTTATCACTCAAGAGCCAATCTCTATTTGCTTCTCAGGGTATTTATCTATCAGAATTGGAAGAGGGCCATCCAGTTCTCCCAAGATGATTGATCCTGCTTAGGTGGGTAATATCTGGGGATAATCTGTCTGCAAGGTTCTGCTGTACCTGGAAGGTTTAGGGCAATGGCTGGAGACTTCTAGGTGCTACTCTAGGGGACTGAAACAGGATGCCGGAGAAGGTGACACTTGAATGTCCCTACTAATCTTGAAAATACCTTAGTTACTCTTGGCATCTTCAGCTTTAAAAGAGGTAGATTACCAGCTTTAGATGAACACTCTTTAAATTATTAATCAGGAACCTGACCCAAACTCAGGTAATAAAGGAGACAGATAAAAATGAAGGCAGAGATGCCAAGTCTTTCTCCTGCTCTTTCATCCTGCTTTTAGCTAAACTGGGCATCTGCAGCCCAATGTGAACTGAGTGTTTTTAACAAAAACAGCTTCTATTTCTCTGTTGTACTTTTATTATATCTCAATGTTGTAAGAGCTAGTACCACTGGTCCAGTTTAAGGCTATTAAAACTAAAATAGTTACATAGCTTTTCAGTTATGGGGACATCAAAAGATGGCCAAGTGGAGCAAAGCCTCCCTGTGGGCAGTGGTTTTAAGTGAAAAAGATTTCACCACAAGGAATTAGGGTACCATAAGTGATGGTCAAGGTCATAAACAAAAGCTCTATGCAATGTGAAAAAGTAAACATGTCCTAAAACACCTACATGTGTTGGTTTTTATTTCCTTACAATGAATGTTCCAAGTTGCTTATTACTTTGTGCTTATAAAACAAAATGAAGCACATTGCACAGAATTAGGAACCTTATCTTTGAAATCAGACACCCTAAGTTTGGACACTGATTCTGCCATTTTCAGGTGTATGTCCTTGGGCAAGTCATTAAGTCTCTCTGAGCCTTATTTTCTAGAATACAATGATCTCAGATAAATATTATGGAGAATAAAAAGATTACACATATGGATACTTAGTATGGTAGATCCTCAAGGTAATTTTATCTACTTTCATGAAAGAGTTTGAGAATGTGTGATGAAGTAAAAATCTATTGCCAATACTCTAGTTCTTCAATAGTGCTATTCACTTAATCCAATAAGATTTTAATGCTACATGACAAATTACTTTTATTTGCCAACGAAAGTCTTATAAAAACATGATTTCAGCTTCATCATACTGATTTCATTATGATCACTACTCTAAATCATTTCCCCTGCTTCTCTGTTTTGTTTCTTTTGTATATTTTAAGATAATTTCCATCTAAACATGGCCTGAACCACATCGCTGAAATCTAATTAGAACATCACCTGCTCCAGCAGCATGTGCCTTTATCTCATTACTCCTCCCCTGTGAGCCATATGTCTGCCTCCAACATCAATCTTTCCATGTGATTATTGCAGCAAGGAATTTATGTGCTCTTGTAACAACTGTCTCCCCTCCTTGCAAGGCATTTCTTCTCATAAGTTTCCCAAGGTAGAAATCCTGCAGTTGTCTTTCTCAGCCCCATGCTGTGAATATGGTACCAGATAATATAATCCTTCTCTATCCCGTGTGCTGATTTTCCTTAGTTCACTGATACTGAAAGTCACCACATTGTCATTGTCAGTTTTATTTGTTTATTCCTTTTGGGGCCTACCATTTTTTTTCTAAAAAGAATTATATTAACATCATACTGAACTTCATGACTGTTATGGCTTAGATATGAGTTGTCTCTGAAAAGCTCATGTGTGAGACAATGCAAGAAAGTTTAGGGGTGAGATGATTGGGTTATGAGAGGTTTAACCTAATCAGTGCATTAATCCTCTGATAGGGATTTACTGGGTGGTAACTGGAGGCAGGTAGGGTGTGGCTAGTGGAGGTGGGTCACTGGGGGCATGTCTTTGGGGTATATATTTTGTGAGCTGAGTTTAGCCTCTCTCTGCCTTCTGCTGCCATGTCTTGAGGTGGGTCACTGGGGGCATGTCTTTGGGGTATATATTTTGTGAGCTGAGTTTAGCCTCTCTCTGCCTTCTGCTGCCATGTCTGCTGCCTGCTTTCCTGAACAACTATCTTCCACCATGATGTTCTGCCTCACCTAGGGCCCAGACCAATGGAACAAGCTGTCTATGAAGTGAGACCTCTGAAACTGCGAGTGCCAAATGAACTTTTTCTCCTCTAAAGTTGTTCTTCTCAGGTATTTTGGTCACAGTAGTAAAGAAGTTGACTAAGTAAGTGACGAAGAGCTATGTTGTACCTGGATATAATATAGGGGGAAGTAAAAAAAGAAATCAGAAAAAAAGTAGGGAGTGGGTTGAAAATAATGACCATATTTGAAATTTTTGAATAGTTGGAAATTACCAGTTTGAGCACTTATCTTTCCTTTTTGAGGGGGAAAGAAAACATTCTAGAAGAAAAGTTTCTTGCTTAAGGAACCCAGGAACTTTCTGAACTAAAATGAAAATTTTGCTCTGGATACTGTGTACTTTTCTGTATGAGCCATTATTTTCTTTTAATACTTAATGTGACATAATTCATTCACTCCATATACTTTTATTTAATACCCACCACCTACAAGCACTGTTCTGGGAACTCAGGGGACAGGCACTGAAGGAGTAAACAAAGCCAAGGGTGATGGGGGTTGAGAGTACAGCCTCTTGATGGATCCTGGGAAACACAATTGATCAGCAGTTCATATACTTCAGAGACATTTCACAAAATGTGAAATGATCTTAAGATATAAAAATTATTGAATGTAATTAGAGGAGAGCCACTTCCAGAAGCTATTTATTTTGTAGCCTTCAGTGGATTACTTAAAAAAGGAAAAAGAAATCATTCCTGATTTCATCAAATCTCATTACTTTATGCTTTCTTAGTTCACACTGTATTGGCCCTTTAAAGCCTTTATGCAGCAGTAAATTTCCTCAGAATTTTATTCTGAAAAGTTTTAAACATATGGAAAAGTCAGAAAAATTATATAGTGAATATACATATGCCTGAAATTAAAATTCTATAATTAACATTTGCTAGATTTGCTTTTGCATGTATCAGTTCATCTGTCCATCTCTATTTATTCATCAATTCATTTTTAAAAATGAACTTTAAAATAGTTGTAGACATCTGTTGTTTTGTATGTGAGGTGTCCCCCAAAAGCTCATGTGTGAGATAATGCGAGAGGGTTCAGAGGAGAAATGATTAGGTTGTGAGAGCCTTAAATTAATCAGTGAATTGATCCCTGATGGGCTTAACTGAATAGTAACTGGAAGGGGGGGGGTGTGACTGGAGAAGGTGGGACATTGAGGATGTAGCTTTGGGGTATGTATTTGTATCTCTTAAGTGGAGTCTCTCTCTGCTTTCTGATCATCATGTGAGCTGTTTCCCTCCACCATACTCTTCTGCCATGTTGTTCTGTCTCACCTTGAGCCCCAAGGAATAGAGACTGCTGTTCTTGCACTGATACCTCTGAAACCATGAGTCCCCCAATAAATTTTTTTTCCTCTACATTTGTTCTGGTTGGGTCTTATAGTCACAGCAGTGAAAAATTTGACTAAAAAAACATCAGTACACTAAACCTCTCAGCATGCACATCATTAACTAGAGTTCAATATTTGTGTATCTGAGTACATGTATGTGTAATAAATATTTATTTTTATTTTTAAGTACACAGGATGAAATATGGAAAACAAAATTGTAATATTTCATGAGTCTTGAAAAATGCATGCATTGACGTAACCTAAATTTCTAGGAAGATACAGAACATTACCATCATCCCCAAAAGTGCCCTTATGCTCTCCCTAGGCATTCCAGAAGCAACCACTGTTCTTAGGTACAGCATAAATTAATTTTACCTGCTTTCCAATCTTATACAAATCGATTCATGTAGCATAACTTCTGTGTAACACCTTTTTCACCTATGAATTGATTTTTAGAGTTATCTATTTTGCTTGTATTAGTAGTTTTCACCTTTTAAATTGCTAAGTAAGACATTATATGAATATAAAGCAGTCTCATGAGACATATTTTCAGATAATGCACCCTTTCTAATTCAGGGATATTATCAATAGGCATCTATGAAAATTCTTATATAAGTCTTTTTTCGTACACCTATGCTTTCATTTCTCATGCGTAAGTTCCTAGAAGTGGATCCTAGAGTAGGTGTAAGATTAAGTGTTATGGGAACATGTTAAGTAAGGTGTAAGTTATAAAGAAGTCATTAATTTTTTTTAGAGTGGCTGTACTTTACGTTCCCACAAATAATAAATGAGATATCCAGTTGTTCCACGTCCTGCCTAATTTGGGGCTTGTGAGTCTTTCATTTCATTCATGCTGGGCATATAAATGGGTTTTCATTATGGTTTTGGTTTGCATTTCCTTAATGATTTATGATGTTGAGCACTTTGTCTTATGTTTGTCTTCAGTTATGAGGTGTCTGTTTAACTCTTTGGACTTTTAAAGAGCTGGGTTTTTTGTTTAATTATTAAATTGCAGAAATTCTTTATGCATTCAGGAGTTGAATTCTTTGTGATATATGCTTTGTGAATATTTTATCTCAGATTGTTACTTGATGATTCATTTTCTTAATAGTGGTTTTGAGGAGAAGTTTTTAGTTTGATGAAGTTCAATTAATCACTTTCTTCTTTTATAATTATACCCTTCAGTGACCTACTTAGGGAACATTAATCTACTTCTAAATAGTGAAGATTTTTTGTTTATGTATTCTTTTGAAAATTCTACAACTTTCGCTTTTATGTTTAGGTCTCTGATTTACCTCAATTTAAAGTTTTGTATGCTGTGAGGCTGGGGTTGAGGTTTGTGTTTTTCTGTATAGGTATTGAGTTGTTCAGATATGTTTCTCTTTCCCATTGGCTTGTTTTGGCATTTTCATCAGAAATTAAATAAATCCAGACCTCAGCATCAGCCACATGGTACCAATTCTTCAGGAATGCAGGAGTGAGGGGTTCATGGAGACTTCCACTAGGATTTCAAAGAAAACCTGGAAGGTCAGGCAGTGTAAACCAGAGTTCCTAAAGGCTGCCCCTGAGAGGGTGATGCATGAAAATGGGAGAAGGAAGCTGAATCTGCAATGGAGACCCCGAGATTAAGAGATGCCAGTAGCATGTAATGACTGCTGAGGAAAGCTGTAGGAATTGAGCAGAAATGAACCAAGAGAAAGACCTTGTGGTTGCTACCAGGAAGGGGATAGTGGCAGAACTGCACATGCCCTTTGGGGAGAACATCAAGTTGTCATTTTCCCCAGTACTGGACGTGGAACTACAGGCTTGCTTGCCCAGCTGGATTTTCAGTCTTGTTTGATCCCATCCCTTCTTTCTTTGTATAATTTCTCCTTTGTGGAATAGAAATATTTACTCTAGGCCATTATATTTTGGATATATGAAACTTGATTTTGATTTTTATAGGGGTTCATACTGAGAGTTTGCACTGAGTCTTAGGAGACCTTCGACTTGGACTTTTGGGCAATGGTGGAACCGCAAAGACAATGAGGACTCTTGAAAATGGACTACAGGTATTTTGTGTTGTGAGATAAGCATGAGATTTCAGGGGCCAGAGATAGAATGTTATGGTTTAGACATGATGTGTCCCCCAAGAGTTCATGTGTGAGACCATGCAAGAGTGCTCAGAGTGAAATGATCAAGTCATGTAAATGATAACCTAATCAGTTAATAAATCCAATGATGTGGATTAACTGGGCAGTAACTCCAGGCATGTAAGGTATGGCTAGAGGAGGTAGATCACTGGGGGTGTGCCTTTGGTGTTTATATTTTGTTGTTGGTGAATGAACCTCTGTCTTTCTCTGCTTCCTCATTTCCATGTCCTGAGTTGCCTTCCTCCACCATGCCGTTCTGTTCTTTATCGCTGAATAAAACTCCATCATGTATATACCAATGGAAGTTGTGTCATTCTCGCCCGCCCTTATTTTGCTTTAGCTTCTGCATATGAAAGAAAGCATTCCACCCTTAACTCTCTGTTTGGCTTGTTTCACTTAGCATGATTTTCTCCATTTCCATTCATTTATCAGCAAATGCCATAATTTCATTTTTCTTTATTGCTGAGTAAATCTTCATTGTGTATACATACCAAATTTTCTTTATCCATTTATCCATTGAGAAACACAGGCTGATTCCATAATGTAGCTATTGTGAATTGTGCTGGGATAAACATGGGTATTTATGTAACTCTAAAGTGTGCTGACTTTTGTGATTTTGGATAACTATTGAGGAGTGGTATACCTGGATCATGTGGTAGTTCTATTTTTAACTTTGAGGAACCTCCATACTGAATTCCATAGTGACAGTGCTAATTTATATTCCCACCAACACCATAAAAGTGTTCCTTTTCCCAGATTCTCACCACCGTCTATTTTTATTTGTATTCTTCATCATTGTTATTCTAACTGGAGTAAGAGGGAGTCTCAATGTAATTTTGAATAGCATTTTCTTTTCTTTTTTTTGTGGGGGGAGTGGTACCAGGGATTGAACTCAGGGACACTCAACCACTGAGCCACATCCCCCACCCTATTTGGTATTTTATTTTAGAGACAGGGTCTCACTAAATTGCTTAGGGCCTCACTTTTGCCGAGGATGGTTTTGAATTTGGAATCCTCCTGCCTCAGCCTCCCAAGCCACTTGGGATTACAGGTGTACACGAAAACACCCGGCATTGAATTGCATTTTCTTGATGTTTAAAGATGTTGAACACTTTTTTATATACTTGTTGACATTGTACTTCTTTTGAGAAGTATCTAACTCAGTTCCTTTGCCTTTTTATTGTCGGGCTATTTGTTTTTCAAATGCTGAGTTTTGAGTTCTTTATTCTGTTACAATATCACACTTTTTAAAGTAGTATAATCTTTATGAATATCAATTTTTTAACTGAGTCATTGGGAAGTAAGTCTTTTTGGGTCTAACATAACAACACACATGTCATGATATATTTATTTATCTGTTTCTTGCACTATTATTTTCTCCTTCAATTTCAAGCCATTAGTTTTACCCTTTCTCTGATGTCAATATGACTGTACTAAGGAACGTGACATTCTGTTTTTGTTTTGTTTATAATCTTAAATGTGACAATGCTAGGATTTGCTCTCAAGTATTTACTAATTTTATAATGCCTTTTCTTTTTTATTTATTTTTAAAATTTTTACAGACTTCATTTTGATTCATTGTACACAAATGGGGTACAACTTTTCATTTCTATGGTTGTGCATGATGTACATTCATACCATTCATGTAATCATACATGTACATAGGATAATGATGTCTGTCTCATTGTAAGAAATAGAAGCTTTGGTGTTAATAATCATGACTTTGAACTAAGGACAGTAAATTTAAAATTAATATTTTTTGAGATATCATAATATTAACAAACGATGCATTAATGGAATTAGGGAATGGATACTTACCTGTTGCCTCTGTTCACTTTCAAATACTTGTCTCCTCACTTCTTCTGGACCCTTTGTTCCTGGTTGCTGAATGCATGTGCTTTGTTTAATTCACTTGTTTTTCATATTTTTGGCTTTAGTTGTCTTTCCCTCCATGTATTCTTACAGTTTCGGCATCTTTAAAATCGATATAAATTTATTATTACACACATGGTTCATAATTCCATTTCTTATTTTATTTCTTCAATCACCTATTATTATAGAGTTTCTCCTTAAATTTAGATTTTGGTCATCAATATTAAACTTTGTGCTTGAAATTATCCAAATGATGAAAACTAGTTCTTTTGATACTTTATGAATTCCATGCTTCAGTCCAACTTCTGTTCTCATGAAGACATTTCTTCTAGTTATCCCAGTTCCAGCTTTTGGTGTTCAAGATACTACCTGTGACTGGCTCAGTGCTCTGGTCTATGGTTTCCTCTTGCACACTGCTTAACATGCCCTGCTTATTATCCTGTCCATTACTGTTTCTCTGGCGTGTGGTATAAACAATGAATGCCTCAGCCAAATATAATAGAGTGTAAATTATATTATTCATATGTAGAAGACAGAATTTTGACTCCTTTCACTCTGTACAAAATGGATCAAAGACCTTAATAATATAAGACCTAAAACTTTGAGACAACTAGAAGAAAACACAGGGGAAATGCTTCAAAATATAGGCACAGGCAATGATGTTCTGCACTCCAATAGGTCAAGAAACAAAAGGAAGAATTGACAAATGGGATTATATCAAATTAAAAACTGAAGGAAATGAAGTCATCATATAAAAGAGAGACCTGCCTATCCATATTTATTGCAGAACTATTCACAATAGCCAAGATATGGAATTAGACTTGGTACCCATTGACAGATGAATGCTTAAAGAAAATATGATATATATACACAATGGAATATTATTCAGTAATAAAGAAAAACAAAATCCTGTCATTTGCAGGAAAATGGATGGAACTAGAAGATACCATGTTAACTGAAAGAAGCCAGATAGAAAGACAAGTATCACATATTTTTTTCTCACATGTGAAAACAAGCAAACAAAAGATCTAAAAGTAGAGAAAGGAGTATTAGGAAATGGAAGTGGGGACAAGAGAAGAGGGTAAGAGGAGGATGGGAAGGAGTTGGAGAAGGAATGATAAACACAATCAAAGTTTGATATATGCATGTTTAGGAATGGCACAGAGAACTCATTACTTTGTACAATTAATATGTGTTTATAATTATAGTGAGAAAGATCAGTTGCTGACCTTATTAGCTGACTTTTACCTAGGGAAGTTAAAAAATTGTGGAAACATATTTTGTAAATTATAGATTTTGTGTTGGTTATTGATTTTTATTCATTGTTTAATCCCTCACTACCCCTCATGAAGCACACCACCTAATCCTTTTCATGTATTAATCCATTTTTAAAACCTAAAACTCCACTTAGCCAATTTGGAATGTTGCACTATTGAAATACAAAGGAATGAGAGATCTTTTGAAAGAGGGCGGAGTTGGGTATTTTGTCATAATAGCAATGATGTTCATTAGTTGAGTTCTTTTCATGATTTTGAACAATACAGGAAAGAATTTCCCTGATGGTGTTTCTTAAAGTGGCAATTGGTAATAGTTCAAAAAGGGATTTTATTATATCAAATAATCTCAGAAAATTTGGGTTTAAGAGTTACTTTCTGTGTGCGTGCGTGTGTGTGTGTGTATGTGTGTGTGTGTACATGTATGGTACTGGGGACTGGATCCAGTGGCACTCTACCAGTAAGCTATATCCATAGCCCTTTCCATTCTATTTTATTTTTGAAATGTTGTGACAGAGTCTCTTTAACTCCATAATGCTGGCCTCAAACTTGTGATCCTCCTGCCTCAGCCTCCTGAGTGGGATTACTGGCACGTGTCACTACAACTGGCACAAAGTTACTTTGTAGCCAAAAGACTTAAGCCATTAGAATCCTAATGTGGATTATGAATCTCTATATGGTAGTTCAGAGTCTGTCATGGGATAATCATTTCTCAAAGGCAGTGAAGCACAAGTGTGGAAAGTGGATAGAAACACAATGCATTGAGCTAGTAGTTGGGGTTGTACAGACCTCAGCCTAGCTCTGTGTGTTCTTTGGCAGAACACCTGATCTTACTACCTCTCAATTTTTTATGTGTAAATTAAGATGACAGAATAAATAACCACTAAAATCTCTTGAAAGTTTGTTAATCTAAGATGGGAAGATTTAAAAATTTTTCCAAAAGAACTTTGAAAGGACAGTGTTGCTGAGGAATTGGGCTTACAGGGATTACTTTTAATAACATCTCACTTGCATGGCTTCTCACCCTCAGCCCTCTTACTCAACAGAATTCCATTCTGTGTGGAAGGAAAACTTTGCATATGGCTTCATTTTCATTTCAAACTCAAAATGAAGCTTTCTATTATAGTGGTTTGGGGTTAGAGCCATAGACACCTAATTTGCAGGCACTGAGCCCTAGTTGCAACCTTCAACTGGCTAAAAATATGCTCAGTCAAACTTTGCAGTTATTTCCATTGTCTTAGCCAGACCTTGAGTCTTCAGATGCAGAGTTCAAATTACAATTTCAAGAGAAAGATTAGTTATCAATAATGAGTTCTATATATTCTCAAATGAAACAAAAGAGTATTGGAAAAGGATTGGTAATTTCTAGGTGGACTATTTAAATATTCGTTCTGGTTTCTAGAAATTGTCCTTGTACATATAATTTTCACTAATTAAAAATCATAGTTATTTTTAATTGGGCAAGGTGGCCCATGCCTGTAATCCCAGAGACGGGGAGACTGAGGCAGGAGGATCAGAAGTTGAAAGCCAGCCTAGAAAATTTAGTGAGATCCTCAATGACTTAGCAAGACCCTGAGTCAAAATAGAAAATATAGAAAGACTGGGGATGTGGTAAAGCCCCCCTTGGATTCAAATCCTGGTTCCAATCAATCATTCACAGTTATTTTGAATAATAAATATGTTAAGCACTGATGAATTTTCTTGAGTCCAACAAGAAGTTAGAAAATGATGACTTTAATTATGTATTCAAGTATATTAAATTTGAAAAATGCCTTTCCTAGCCCATTTCTTCAACATCATGGGAGAATAATTTCATAATGGTATTTACAATGTAAATATCATTTTGAAAAAATATAATAAATCATATGACCAAATAGTACAAATATAATTTTAGAAAACTACTTAAAAACATCTAATTTAAAAAGCTTCAATTAAATTTTTTTTTTCAGAGCACACAATCAAAATATATACCCTATTTGGCTTTAATTCCCTTACATTTATGGTTTACCTTAGAGGTCTACCTGAGAGGAAGATGAGATATGTGACCTGTTGAACATGAATAGAATTCCTTCATCAGGAATTTTATATTGAAAATTTTTTAAATGTTAAATTTCACAACCGAAGTCAGTTCTCTTTGTGTCTACCTTTCCTTTTGACTTCCTTAAGCTGCTTTTTTATATTAAGTTTCACAAAATGGTTAACTACACTTTTCAGTTTAGAATACCTTTACATTGCAGAAAAGTTGGAAAAATAATAAAGTTCTCGTGTGCTTCATATCCAGTTTCCTTTATTATTAATCTTACAGTAATATGTCACAATTGTCACAATTAATGAACTTATGCTGAAACATTGTTATTAACCAGATTCCCATAAGAGTTCCTAGGTTTTACTTAATGTCCTTGTTTCTGTTCCAATACTTCATCTAGAATACCACCCTGCATTTAGTATTCATGGACTCCTTAGCTCTTTTTAACTTGACAGTTTCTCAGTGTTTTCTTGTTTTTGATGACCTTGGAATTTTGAGGAATGCTAGTCAAATATGCTGCAGAATGCCTCTCAGTTGGGAATTGTTTGATGTTTTTTTGCTTTTGGTCAAACAGAGTTATGTGCTTTGGGGAGGAAGACAGCAGAGGTAGTGTTATTTTCATTAACTCATATCAAGGCTATGTACCGTAAGCATAGCTTGTTTACTGCTGATACTGAGCCTAATATTGAGCCTAATAATGTTGAGATAATGTATCTCAGCTTTCTCCATTACTACATTCTTCCCTTTCTTCCTTTCCGTACCATGCTCTTTGTAAGGAAATCCTTTTGTGCAGCTCATACTTAAGGAATGAAGAAATGAATTTTTAAAAAGATATTTTAAGAAAATCATATAATAGGAATATACAGATTTGTATAACACTTTGCAATTCAGAAAATGAATTTATTTAATAAACAAGATTTTGTCATCAGACCTGTGTAGTGGACATGGCAGAAATCATTAGGGTAAGATTAATTGATAAAGAATCAAATAGGTGAAAAAAATATAAAGGAATGAGATAGAATCTTCCTTTTAGCAAAATCCTTCAAATGGTGCTAGTTGAACTCATGGTTCCCAGAATATTCCATCATTTCTTTTTCTTATACTATGTCTTTTCCAAACATCACTTAGATATTGTCCTTTGAATGTCTTTCCATGACCCCAAAATGAATATTACAAATTAAAATCTATCATATTGTATCTCTCTCATCCCTGACTTCTCTCACACGTGTGCACACACTCACACACGCACACACGCAAACACACACACATACACACACACACACACACACTCCACATCCCTGATAACGAAACTCCTCATTCAGACTTTCCTGATTTTTAAAAACAACTGTCATTTCTTCTGTTACCTTAGTCAGGATACCATGAATCATCTTAATGTCACTGTTCTTCACATTCAATTGTCAATAATTGTCTCCTTCTTCAAAACTATACTCTTTTCTATCTTTTCCTCTTTGGTTTTGAATCCACAGCCCTAGTTAAGCTTGTATTCCCTTATTCCTGGGTTTCTGCAAAGTTGTTTTATTTATCTCTGTCTTTAATAATTATTTCTCATAATTGCCCATCAGAGCTGATTTGATTGCCTCATTTCCTTGCTTCAAAAAACTTAGTAACTTTCTGAATCTTATCACTACCTGTCTTCTGGGTTCAGTGTGCCAGCCACAAAGCAAACTTCCCACCACTGAATGACAAGCATGCAGGGATTCTAGACCAAATGATTCTAAGAGTGAACCTATTGTTCCCCTTCCTTGAATGCTCTCTTGTTATTATTTCCATCAACCCACACCCTAATCATCCTTCAAAGACCAATTTAGATCCTATCTTTTCACTGAAGTGATTCTTTGTGAGCTCATGGATTTGGAGCACACTGAGGTGATCAGACGCTAGAGTAGAGATAAACTATCTGTATTATTTGATGTTGTGTTTCTAGAGAAAAAGCTTCTGGTTTCTCATTCTTCTGTATTCCCCTCAACACCTGGAATCATGATGGACTTATTATAAATGCTTCATGTTGATTGATTATGAAGTTGCTATTTCTTTCAGGGAAGTAGCCATTGAAACTTGGCTGCTTTCCCTCTTGAATTTGTCTGCCAGCATTAAACATTAATTAGGTGATGTATTCCAATTTTCAAACATAAGACTTTCACAAAAAAATAAATCTTCCTGAAATGTCTTTTCAAATTTTAACTACATTCTGCTGGCTATTTTCCAGACTTGAAATATTTTCTTTTTCTTGGGAAGCTATCCAGACAAAATGGATTTTTAAAATTTTCTTTTAAAATTTTAGACTTATATAGCAATTATGATTTTGTTAACAATATTAAAAAAATTTCTTAAGAAGAAAGAGGAGTTGAATACAGAGCTGGTTTTTCTGTAGCAAAAATGGAAAAAATGCTATTCAGAGAATTTATATTTGTTTTCCTACTGTGGAACATTTAAAGAATTATTTTTAAGGTCATATTAGAAATAGCTCCAAGTAAATGCAGTAAAGGCCTCCCTAGTGAGTTGGAGTGGTTTCCAAATCAATCCCTTCCAAAGGGATTGTAGTTAGAAGCTTCAGAACAAATTCAAAATGCCTCTGACCTGTGCTTCCCAACAAGAATGAAACAGGACAAATTAGAGAGAAAAGTGGCTCTAGAGAGTTGTTTTCTAAAGATGAAAACAACTCAGGATACTGAACTGAAGGAAATTATTATTTTCATCATCAAAGTTTATTTCAGTAGAGGCTTTAAATGGAAGCAGAATTGCTTTAGAAACTGCTTGGGGGTGGTGGGGAGTGGGCACAGGAGGCCTAAAGCAGCAAATTAATTCAGTTGGCAGAGGAGAGGCACCCAGTCCAGCTGACTCTGTAGGGATTGTCCATTCATTCATTAACGATGAAATATAACTACTTCAACACAGCTGAAAACCAACACATCCATTTATGTTACCCAAGATCGGTATAAATTATTAAAGTCAATGGGAAGAGGAAGCTATTTCTTTTTAATCACTATATCAAATGAGCTCCCTTGAGGGCAACTCATATTTATTGTACCATCACATTGACATCAGTCTTGCTTTCTGAAAAGTATTTTGCTGAAAAGTTGTAATAAATTTCCCTCTCTTTCATCATTTATTATCTTACAAAGACCAATAAAGCCACTATTTGGTTAGCCATGCTTTCTGCATTTACAGAAGCAAAATTCTAAAAGAGGTAAGACTAGTAGGAGCACAGATAGAACCACACAGAAGTTCCTATTAAAACTCAAATTCTGTGGTTTCACTCTTACCTTTTTCTTTCCACCCATTCTATTTCTTTAAGGACTCTTTGCCTTTCTGTTTGGGAATTCTTAAGTCAAAGCAAGAGCCTCAGCTTTTGGCAGATCTTATGCATCAGTGACCTCCAGCCTGTCGGGAGGCGTATGGAACTTGTCTGAGTAAAGCAAAGGACTCATGGCTTACTATCCCCGGGGTCTTTCTTTAGTTATCAGTACTGGAGGTCAGGAGTCTCAGTTAGGCATTTTTCACAATTAAAACTATACTTTAATTACTCTTTCAAATCAGTAGCCCCTTCTTGTTGAGAATATGGACTTCATGAGAGACGATTTAAAACTATTAATTCATTTAAAATTTCTCCCTCTCTCTTTTTAGGAAATAAAATTAATAAAATGATGACATGTTTTTATGACAGTCTTTCATGGTGTCAAATAAGATTATCGAAGATTCTGGATAAGAAGAATGTCCCAAATTGACCACTTAAGCAAAACATGCAAATAATAAAACACTAACTAAACAGAATAACCACAGGGAATCTCAAATCTAAATAATATTAATTGATAATTTTTATTATGCATTAAAAATACTTTCATGTGTTTTATATAAATGAACATCAGTTAATCCTTTCAATACATTTATATTTATTAATGAGCTAGGTGAGGTTTCATTTTCAGAGGAACAAACTGGCCAGTTGTATTAGAGGCAAGTTGGAAAAGTGAGGTAGCAGTCCCTATTTCTGTCCTGGGGAGTATTTTCTTTCCTTTTAATTTCTTAATATGTTTCTTGGAGTTGAATGTCTAGGACAAAGAAAAGCTGTCATTATTCTAGGATAAAGTAATTACTTCTGTAGAAAATTCTGTCTTGCATACAAAAAGCTACTGTGACTAATAGGCGAGTTTTGCAACATCTTACAATACTAGTTTACTATAAAATTAATTATATCATATATGCATTAAACAATATTAATTGAAAATATAAATATTTTCAATTAATATTATTATTATTATTAATTTTCAATTAATATAAATATTTTCAATTAATATTATTACTTAATATCAACAAGAAATATTTGAGATAAATTTAATGGGGTATATATGTGTGTATAGAGAAATTTAAATAAAATATTGTTGACAGAAATTGCAGAGCTAAGTTAGTGGAAAGACATGCTACATATGCACAAAAAGACTCAGTCTCTTTAAGATGTTTGTTCCTACCTAATCAATCTATGGATTCAAAATAACCCTAATAAAAACCCTAGCAGATATCTTTCTAGTAATTGACAAGATAATTTAAAAATGTGTATAAAAATTAAAAACAATATCCAAAACATCTGAAAAAGAACAAAATTGTACTAATTGATTTTAAAGCTTGTCACAAAATGCAATAATATGAATTTGTAGTATTAGAATAAATATCAATCAAAGAAACACACAAGAGTTCTAAAACGGAAGCAGGCATGCATTTTCAATAAATATTTGATTAATGTGCCAAAATAATTCAATGGGAAAATATTGCCAACAAATAATACTGAAACATTTGGATGGCCATATTCAATAAAATTGTCTTCCACCTGTACACTAAATCATCCTTAAAATTGAACTCAAAATGGATACATAGCATCATGTAAGAGCTAAAATAAAATATTTTAGAATGAAACACTGAAAGTGATTCTCTGGGAATGTTGATAGGGAAGAAGGAAAGGAGTTATAATAAAGTCAGTGAAGATACTTAGGAGTGTGGTTGGATATATTCATTATCTTGACTATGCTGATGGTTTCATTACTATCTGTGTGTGTGTGTGTGTGTGTGTGTACATATATATTTATACACATATATGTCAAATCTCAAAAAATTATCATTTACATATGTGCAGTTTATGGTATATTTACTTTTAATGTTTATATTAAAAGTAGGAAATTAAAGTAAAAGAAAAATAACAATATATTCTTCTTTCCTCTCCATTATATGAATGTACATTTATGTATCTAGCCACCCTGCTATTGCTACACTTTAATGTTGTTTTCATTTTTTTTTCTCTAACTGGGAGCATTGTGCCTTTATATTCATCCAGTTTACATGCTTAAATATTTACTTAGGATAAATTCCTAGAGTTGGACTTTCTCAGTTTAATAAAAAACACATTCTCAAATGTTTTTTGATATGCATTATCAAAAGTTTTGATAAAGCAGTTTCCCATTTCCATAGGGAGTAGTCGAATATCTACATAGAAATTGCAGACAAAAGCCCACCATCTAGAAGTTTGTATGGATAGGAGTGATAATTTAACAGCATTTTATTTTTACTCTCTGATGTCAGGAATCCACTTTAGAGTAAGAGAATGAAATTCAGCCATAAATATGACTATTAATATCAGAAAAGATTGATGTCTTGATTTAATGCCAATTGGTTGGCTGTCAATTTTTTGTTCTCTTTCCTGCACTAGATATATTTGCAAATGTGTAAGGTCTTGCTTTTAACATCTTCTGGAAGAACACCATTAAAATATGCATGTAAAACAGATAGTAACAACCATTAAGAAAGAAGGCTGTGTGGGTGGAATGACATAGTGGTAATTACACCTAAATTTGTGTATTCTACAGCTTTCAAACTTTATTCTAAAAGTTTAAATTCTATTGTCTCTCTTTAATGTATACGGAAATACCAACAGAGAAGTTTGGAAACAGTGAAGGGCAATTACAGAGGTCACAATAAAGAGGGCAGGATTTAGGTCTTTGGGCCTGGTAATCTTCTGTCAAAATTTGCCTTTCCCCAAGTGGGAGAGCCTCAGGAAATGAAATGAAAAATACACATTAGTGTTAGGGATGCTACTAATTCTCTTTTGCTAGAGTAGTATTCATGGAAGTATAGAGGTATACATGTATGTGCAGTGTATAGGGTAGATATGAGAGAAAGGAAGAGAGATTAGAGCTTCTCTGTAGGTTGGCTTATGTCCTATCAATGCTGGAAGAAATACCATGTAAGTCTTTGACAGTATCTCTTTACATTTACTTCTCTTCAAGGCCAAGGTCTTAATGGCCAAAGGTGCTCTGGTATTGAACTATTTAATACCCAATGCCAAATGATCGTGACAAAGCCTAAGTCCTCCTCATATAAAATGCTACTTCTATAAGTAAGAGTATAATTACAGAAGTCCAAATCTTGACTCCAACATTGAATAGCTCTGTGACCTTAGGCAAGCTACCTAACCTTTCAGTTTTCTCATTTGTACAAACAGAAATATATCACCTGTGCATGAGGCATACAATAATTCCACACTTAACATTCCATGATGTGTTATTAAAATTCTACAATATCCCACTCAGCATGCTGCATACCAGGGGTATAATGCTAAGTAAACATGAATAGAGATTTCTGCCTTCCTGGAGCTTAAAATCAATTGTGGGATACAAATCTTAATTAGCTAATTATTGAAAATTAAGTTGTAGCAAAGAAAAGCCATTATAAGATCCTTAAAATAAGGAAATGTGAGCTGTGGAAATGTGAGCTAAAGTTTCCCTAAGGATATTGTGTTTAAACTGGGACCCAAGAGTATAGGAATTAGAGGAAGGGTCACAGAGTAGCCTAAGCCACAGGAAGAGCAGGAGCAAAGGAGAATGTAAGGATTCAATGAAACAATGTATGTGTGTAAGTGAATTGTCAGGGCTTGGCATGGCAATAAGTCACAGTGGATTATTAGATTTAAAAAGAATAAATTTCAAACCTAGACATCTATCTGGCCTATATAAATTATACCATGATGACTGCTCATGCTAGGCTTGGCATCAAGCCTATTTCAACAGAAAAATAAATCTGTCTTTATTAATTTTTTAGCGTAAGGCCTTGAACCAAAGTTTAAGTTGACCACAATTTTAATTTTAATTTGCTCTTATGGTTTTTCATTTAAAGACATTCCCTTCATTATAATCAAATGACTTAATGCCTTCGCTTTTGTACAATGCAGAGTGATTAGTGGAGTTCTTTGGGTTTCTGAATAATGATGCCTGAGTCCTTTCAGTTTTGCTTTTAACAGCAGTCACCACAATTCCAGGACAGAGAGCACAGTTATGTGCAAGTCAGTCATTAGGCAGGACAAGCACTGGAATCACAATGGTCTTACCATGAGGAAAAGACTGGTCCCAACTTAACTGGTGCAAAGTAAAAGAAGAGGTTATTTGTTAAATAAGATGTGTATCCCCCCTCACCACCCGTGTATGCTGCCTTGAGATCAAGCTCTGATGTGGTAATACAGGTCCAAATGGGCAAGCCTGCTTCTACATTAGAGCATAACCAAACCAAACACTGCCTAATTTCACTAATGCCATTCTCTTTTATCATTTTGAAATTAGGTTCAAAGCAGTTATACTCTCTGAAAAAAAGGTTTTTTTTTTTTATTTTTTAAACTATATAAGCTGTTGAATTTCCGGAACAAGAAGCAGAGAGAGAGAAACAGAGAATATCTTCAAGGAGAATTGCAGGAGAAGTTGTCCTGGGAATAGATAGGCTCTTGTAGGTCTGATTTTCTTTGTCACTTATCCCATTTAAGCAAGCTGTGGCATGATTCAATTGTTTCTTGAAATTGATAGCCTCACAGTTTAGACTCTAAAGGCTCTGAATACTGGTAATAAATTATTAGTTCTATCACAGAGTTATTTTTCACCCATAAGTACCATTCTTGGAATACATGAAAAAGTTAATTTGGCAATGCTGTGTTCTGTTTGCCCATGAAAAGACTATCTTTATGGTGTAGGGTTCTAATATTGGGGTGATGTACTGACCAAAACTACTGTCTTTCCCCCTAGGAAGAAAATAGTATAATGTACATATGTTATCAGAGTGCTCAAAGTAGTTACACATCTGAAATTAGCATTGGATATTTTTTTCAGTAATAGGAAAAGATTTGCTTGTTTTGGTCTTGGCATTTATAAAGTCAAATAACTGAAAGGTCACTTTGACATTATTACTGGTACCTAGTGATCTAGAAAATCTAGGGTCAACAAACTTTCCCTATGAAGTGCCTGATAATAAGTGTCTGAGACCTTTTTGGCCAAGACATAAAGTTGAGTATATTATACAGATACTTATATAATCATTTAAAATGCAATTAAAAATTTAGAATCATTCTAAATTTTATTTATGAAAAATAATAACAGAAGTTTGGTCAGATTTGTCTGGAGCAGCAGTTTGCTGATCCCTGCCATGTAGATCATAATTAATCAACTTATGAGCAATAATAACAAGGCTGCCATCTTATCCAATCAGTGAATTATACAAAATTAACAAGTCAAAGAAAGAAATTTGGAATATGTATGAAATATATGAACTCATCACCTTGAAGTATTAAGCATTGTACATGCAATGAATGAAATTTTCCTTCTCTGCTTTCTATGCTGAAATTTAATCATTTGAAACGTGAGAATATATTTATGACTATTATTACCTCATGTACATATATGACTGCATGACTGATGTGATCCTACAATATGTATAATCAGAGAAATGAGAAATTACACTCCATTTATGTATGAGCTAGCAAAATTTATAAATGCATTCTGTCATGTACACCAAGTTAGAACAAATTAAAAAAAAATTAAAAGAATAAGATGATTAATTATGAAAGGGAGTAATTTTGTTTATAAAAGCAATTATTAAGGGCTTGTACATAGCTACTCAGTACTAGCAATTAGTTAGATGTTTTAAAGCCTGCATAGCCTTCAAACCAAAAGTATTAACAATGTTATAAAATTCAAAACAAAATACTAGAGATATTGTATCTTAAATGTAATTTTATTGAATTGTTGGTATTTTATGATTAATGATGATTTTAAAATAATCTAAACTATATTGAATTATTTGGTGTTTCTGATCACTAATAATTTTTGAATAATCTAAAGAAGTTATATTGAATTTTTATGATTTTTTCCAATTACTTTCAACAAAAATATTTTGAAAATTTTTCTATTTCTATTTTTTCTATAATCAAAAGATGAACTAGAAGCAGAAATTCTACTTCAAACTTTTATGAGGAGGAAAAAAAAACTCTCCCAAATAACATTAAATGAAAATTTTCATGTTAAGTCGTCTTTTATTCAAGAACAAAAAGAAGTTAAAATGTGAAGAAAAATAGTTGTTAGAGAAAATGAAGTACTCAAAAAAGTTTTGTTTCATCAAACCACATTTCAAGACAATACATTTTTCAAGAATGCTTTAAGAAGCTAATCCCATGTAGTTTTATGTTCATAATGGCAAAAATTTAAGTGGCATGTTGAAATGACTGCTATATATACACCAACCATTTCTAATAAACACAAAGAAGTTTTGAAATCTGTTCACAGTGTAAATGAATCGGAGGTAGAGTTTTCCATCTAGAAATTTATTAACAAAATGTTTCCTGAATTATGTTCCTCTGTATAACTGAAGATTAGTTATATTAGTAATTTAACTTTCTGTTTTTTATTATTGCATATTTGAATACATCAAAACAATCAAGAAAATATCTTTAATCTAAAATCTCAGTAGATAATGTCAATTGCATTCAATCTTGCTTCTACTTGACTTGCTGGCCAGGAGATTTCTTGGTCTCAAACAGCTAGAAATATAGTGAATTTAGCTGAAGAAATACTTACAGAAGTGGAAATAAAAAGCGTCTTGCAGTTTCATTGACATTGAAAACACATGGTGAGAGTTTTGAATGATTTATGGATTATAAGCACCTAACACTGTACTCCCATCCTACAGTTTTGTGTTCAGAAAGCAATGTTAGGACCATGTAATGTGATGGAATTGCAAGGCAGAGGCAGAAATATTGTCTGCCTATTTTATCATTCTTCTTCAGCCAAGCACAAGCTATATGGTGTATAAGAGATTTTGGAACCAGTTCATCCATCCTGTGCTTGGATGAGGTATTTATTATCACAAGTTAAAAGTTTGCTTAAATGAAATAGCAGATAATAATACCATCATAGAGCCAGGCATGTAATCCCAGCAATTTGAAAGACTGAGGCAGGAGGATCACAAGTTCCAAACCACCCTCAGCAACTTAGTGAGACCCTGTCTCAAAATTAAAAATAAATAAATAAATAAATAAATAAATAAATAAAAAAGGGTTAGGAAGCCAGGCATGGTGGTACACGCCTGTAATCCCAGCATTTGGGAGGCTGAGGCAGGAGGATCAT